>PVHP010002542.1:0-88803 GCA_004024765.1 Zapus hudsonius
TAATTCCTGAATTGCCATCAGCTGAGGATCGATCTATCAGAACACATTCATTTGTTTGTGGGGGACACCTGGATCAAACCATGACACTACCAGAAAGGGTAAGCGGAGTTTCTCAGGGGGAAAGACTGTCTTGTGAAAACCCTTCTCTAGAGATCGTAGTACAAACTTCTGGAGATTGAAAACTGCTCGCTTAGACCATTGGCTCAGCATGTGGGTTACAGGCAACAGCATTATTGCTGGGGACTTGTCTCAGGCCCCACCCCCATCTCCTGGTCCAGGACACTGTATAGTGACCATTTCTCCAAGGATTCAGTTGCCTGCGAAGGAGTGAGAGCCTGCTCTGGCTCTGGGTCGTGCGCCTCATGGGGTAGTTATGTTTTGGCTTTTTGAGTTTTTGAACCCTCTTCTCTGATACTGTCGAGCCTATATTCGGTGAATGACATGAAATTATTTGGAATTGAAGTGCCAAACCAAGGAGAGCTGACCTACAGGCACTGCAGAGACGTTTTAGGTCTGAGGCTCTTGTCAGTCCCGTGGTGGATTTGCTGGGGTTACTCTCAGCTAGGAGAGGATAACAGGAACTCCTCAGCTTGAAGAAATGGCATTTTGAGAGGAAATGTCACTTGTCTAGCATTATGTCTGCCCCTAACTAGCAGAGCTTGCTCTGAGGTTCAGCCCTGTGATTGGAGGAACTTCAGAGTGGCATGTGGCTAAAGACCAGAGACAGGCAGGTGAGCTGCAGCTTCACCCCAGCTCTGCTCTCTCACCTGACCCTTGAGTCACCCATGTCCCCACAGCCTGTTGGCCCCAAGGTCAGATGACATGGAGTTCTTCCCACTCGAATCAGGCTGGCTGCTTCAAAAGCCATTTCCCTTTGGTTTTCCTGTGGTTAACCTCGTCTAGGCCTCAAGTACATGACTGTGCCCAGAGGGGGAACTGAAACCAGCCCCAGGTGGGATTGCCCAAGCACCCCCAACTGCCCAAGCAAGGAAACCCCAAAGCTTGGCCAGGGCCTTCCCTCAGCCCTGCTGCCTTCAACAGCTCACTGCATCCTGGAATCACTTTCTGATTCTTCGCTTTTCCTCTAACACTCAAGAATCAGTGGGGCTCACGGGTCAACCAATCCAACCAAAAATGGCAGCTCCTGTTCAGTGAGAGAGTTTGTCTCAAGGAAACATGTGCCCATGGGACAGAGGAAGATTCCCAGTGTCCTCCTCTGGCCTCTGCATGGGTCTGAAATCCTGGGGTCAGGGCTAGAAAGTCAGGCCAACTGGATCGGCTCCATTGACATAGTGGCAGAATTCTTGCTTGCTGGACTCTGGGGAACACATTCTGTCTCTGGAGAGAACAGGAGAGCTGTTTGCTGCCGAAGAGAAGGCATCCCTCGTTCCACATGGGCCTAATACAATAAATAGAGAGCATTCCAGTCACGAGCTCACCTGGACATTCAGGTTTGTACCCTCCCTCCAGTTCTTCCCAGATCCCCTTGTTTCTGAGGTACAGGCATTTGTGACACTTTGGTTACACATTACCTTTGTGGGTCCACTCCATCATGTAGCTGCTTCTCTCAGAAGAGACCTCGTGAAGTTATCTCCTTAGGGTGCACAAGCTGCACCCAGTGTCACATGTATTTGGTGGTGTTTTGTCTCTGCTATGTTGGACTTCATACATTATATCAGGTTACCTTTCCTGGGGAGGTTATCTTACCCACATTAGACAGAAGAAGCAGTTTTAGTTGGGAACTGTAAAAGAAGCAAATAAGCAATAATAAAATGACTGAGGCACCCCTGGGTGCCAGAGTGTCCATGCCTTGCCACCCCACGCTGCCTCTCAGAAGAGCCACAGACAGCGATTCAGCTAAGCTAAGCCTGCCTTCTGTTCATTCCTTTTTTCCTACAAGTATTTGGCCACCACATAAGAACTCTAATGAAAAGAAATCCCACCTTCAGGCTATTTGATACAAGGAGACACTTGATGTGGGAAAATATGCGCCAAACAGTGGATTTTTCAGGGTCAAAGTGACAGTTTGTCAAATTATAGCAAGTTCTATTCTTGGTTCAATGTCGTGGTTGTTATTTGTTTGAGGCTGTTATGAAAGGCGCGACCTACGGAGCTTTCTCTGGGGAAAGCCAAGTGCTCTCTGTTCTCGCTCTGTTCTCAGAACAAGGGCCTTGAGTGCTCCGGAAGGAAGTGAGGTTTCCTTTCGGCTTTCTTCTCTGTCTCGGACTGTGGAATAAAAGAGAGACACCTCCCCACACAAGATGAAGGGAGCATGGCCTTCTGGAAGCCAGTCTGAGGCCTGATCACGTGGTCCTGATTGCATTACCCAGGGAAGGTCTAGGTGCTTGGACCTCTGCCCAGGCTAGAGTAGTCTCTCACTAAATATTTGCTGGATTGAATTAAATTACAATAACCGAATGAACACTGGATTAAGGGGGCTGTTTCTCCTTTGTAAACAACATGTTCATGTCTTCTGATCCTTTTAGGGTTTCAGGGTATCTGGGAAGTAAAAGCAAATTGGAAGCTTTGCGATCAATCTGATTCAGAGTGCAGTGGGGGTGGGGCGAATAACACACCAAGTTCAAGTTATACACATAGTGCTGTGATTTTCATCCCTTTAGGGGTCAACTTATCTACAATGCTACATATATTTTTAAATGAAACATTTGTGTTTAGTCTTCTTGGGCTTCTGTAATAAATTACCACCAACTGCCTGCCTTAAAGCAAGGAAAGTCCATTCATTCAGTCTAGAGACTACACATCCCAAATCAACATGTTGCTTGGGGTGGTTCCTTTGTCAGTGTTCAAGGGAGGTTCTGTTTCGTTCTCTGAAGTTCTGGTGTTGGCTAGCAATCCGTCCTGTTGCTAGCTCGTAAATGAATTGTTCTGCATTTTCACATGGGGTCCCCCCCATGAGCCTCTCATCTGTGTGTCCAGGTCTCTTCTTATAAGGATACCAGTTATACTGGATTCATGGCTTCCCTAACCCAGTGTGGCTGTTTCTTAACTAATTACATGAACCCCTCTTTCCAAATAAGCTCACATTCTTTGGGGTAGATAGAGATGCAAGGGGAACCCTATGCAAGCAATGCAATGCCTTTCAAATGCTGAAGCCCTTCTTGGGGGTCCTGATACTTCCATTTAGTTGAAGTCCTAATGCTTCCATTTACGGACCCAAAAGCACTGCCTTAATGGTCTTGGGTTATGTGCATTAAGCCAGTTACAGAAAGACAGATGCCTTGTAATTCCACTTAAATAAGCTAGCTAAACTAGTCAAGGCACTGACAAGGGAGAAGGGTGGTACTCAGGGGCCGAGGAAAGGAGGGAATGGGAGTTATTGTATATGGTGTTTTTATTTTGCATGATGGAGGAACCCTGGAGGGGGGTTTACATGAATGAACCATATATGAACTTAACAATGGCTTAGCTGGGGGTGGGCGTAGAGCTCAGTGGTAGACGGCTTGTCTAGCATACATGAAGCCCTCCCTCCCTATGTTGGATCCCAGCACTGCATAAATGTTTGTTTTTTTTTCCCAAATGTCTGTAATCCCCAGAAGAAGAGGTAGGAGAATCAGAAGTTCAAGTTCATCCTTTACCACAATAGTCAGTTGGAAGCTATTGCAGTCAGCATTCTAGTTGCTGCACAGAAAGAACCCAAACAAAAGCGGCTTGTGGAGGAATGGGTTTGTTTGGCTTATGGACTCAAGGGGAGACTCCATCCTGGCTGGGAAGATGAAGGCATGAGCAGAGGGGTGGACATCACCTCTGCCACAGCACTGGAAATAGCAGCAGGAAGGTGTGCCAAATACTGGCAAGGGGAAGCTGGCTTATAGCCCCCATAAGCCCGCCCCAACAACACAGCTCTAGTGAGGTTCTAATTCCCGAATTGCCATCAGCTGAGGCTCGATCTGTCAGAACCATTCATTTGTTTGTGGGGGATACCTGGATCAAACCATGACAGAAGCCAATCTGGAGACTTTAAAAAAAGGCAAGCAAAACAATAATGGCTTAGATGGTTAGCATGATGCTTATCTGACCACAGTTTCTCCTGGGCTGACCTGTAAACTGGCCACCTCTGTAGCATCATTTTGTTGGGGTTAAGGCAATTTCATTCAAGATTCTGAAGAACCTTTGCCATGATAATCTTTTGTGAATGGGCATGAGCCTGTGTTTGTGAGTTTCATCGTTTTCTGTTGTGTTCTTTTCCAATGCCCTCAGCTACAACCTGGGCAGTGGTGTGGCATCCATCGCGGTGAACGGTTCCTTCAGTGACGGCCGGTGGCACCGGGTCAAGGCTGTCAGGTGAGCACCTAGAGCTACGGTGGGGGGGATCCAGACTAGGTAAGAGTGGGGTGTGTGCCCCATTCTCTTTCAGCCCCACTGTCCTCTGCCCTGACTTTGCCTGGCCCATGCCATTCAGGACATCTTCCCACCAAGTCTGACATGTGGCCTCTACTACTGGTGCACCCAGAGACTAAAGACCAAATGTCCACATTGAATGGTGTGGGACCTGAGAAAACACTTTTTGAGAGCTAAATTGGGGTGAGATGGTGTTTTTGGGACATGATGTACTTGAAGAATGCTCCAGATGTCATTGATTAGGGAATTGTCATTTGAACATTGGAAGCTATGGGTGTTTCACCCAGGCTTCATGACATACTTTTGCCTTCACAACGGTAATCACCACCATGACTTCTAATTAACTTTGGATGAATTCTTTCTTTGGTCCCTGTAATTTTACTACCTGCATCTTTATTTCTAACAATCCATTTCAGAAACCAAAGGGCAGGTTCACCTTAGCCATGAGTCCAAAGAGAAGAGAGCTGATCAGAGGCTTCCCTGAAAGGATGCATACCCCTTGCTGTTCCATACCCCTTGCTGGGGAAGTTAGTGGTGAGGTCAAGACAAAGCCTGCAATCTTTGTGGCTCAGCGCCATCAGTGTCCTCCTCTGCCGTCATGTAAGCTGTGACGACAACATTCTCACTGGGCCCTGTGCCTGGCACTCACCTTCCTTGAACAGAAGGAGTGTGAGAAAGCAGAGGCGGTCCTGGCTCTTATTTGCTTCCTGGTGGCCCACAAAGCTCCAACTCTAACTTGTTGAAAAAGAAATGATTTTTCAGAACACATCTTTATAGGCTTAAATCTCAAATTTGTTTTTTTTAAAAAAAGTCAAAATGCAGAGTTCAACCTACTTCAAAATACTCCAATGTGGCTTCTGTTTTCTTTTTTGTTGTTTTTATTTTGTTTTTAACTTTTTATTGACAATCTTCATACATACAAACAATATATGCCATTATCATCTTCCCCTCCATCACCCTCCTTTCCCTCTGCCCCATTCTCCTGTACCAAATCCATTCTTCCCAAATAGTCTCTCTTTGACGTCATCATTTCCCCTCCTATTATGCAGGTCTTGTGTAGGTAGCATCAGCCACTGTGAGGCCATGAACGCCACTTTGTGTCTGGAAGACAGAGTTGTAAGCACTCCTTCCCTTCCTTTGGCTCTCACACTCTTTGTAACACCTCTTATGCAATGGTCCCTGAGCCTTGGAGAATGGGATAGCGATGACTCACTTAGTGATGCGTGTCTTCAGAATTCCTCATTTCTCTCTCATCCATCTACAAAAGTGCTCTTGCAGAAAGGAATGTGAAATGCTCCAGTTCTCAACCCCAACCACATTTGATCCCAGCAGCCACCTCGGGGACATCACAGGGGATACACTACTCTCCGATTCCTTGGTTGGTAAACACACATTGCAGAAGAAGTTTAGAGCTTTCCTAATTATTGTGGTTTGATTACATCTATGAAGATGCACAGTGGTGGGGACACCAGGCTCTTTCTAGACATCTAAGGAAACAGATGTTAGATGACTTTCCCAAGCCTACATCATTGTTGTGGGCAGAGCCTAGCTCAGAACTGTTTCTGTTCCACCCTGCGATGCAGCCCACACACAGAGACTTCAGATGTTTGGGAGGCACAATGCAGTGGAATGTGCAGAACTTCAGATGCCGGGGCATCAACCATGGCACCTGCAGGTAGCTCTTGCTATTGTCACCATCCTTCTCATTCCTAGTGCTGAAGGTTACAGGGAGGGCTGAACAGAAGGAAATGAGCCAAGCACCCACACAGGAAAGGGGGACCCACACAGATATTGCAAATTGTGAGTGGACAGGTCTAGTGGGAACTGGGTTAGGGCCATGGCCATCACCTGTGGCAAGAAGGATACCTTCATTCTGCGTGGCAGGCTCATGGTCAGAGACAGGAGAATCAGCTTAGATGAAAGCCCTCAGAGGGAACAGGGCCGCTTCCAATATGGCTTTGCTCTGGATGATCTTGGGGGAATTGTCTTAATTTATCAAACATCGGGTGCCAGAAACTTTACATACCAGACTTTATTCATAAATTTAAGTTCTATAATCTTCATTTTGTGGATAAAAACAATCATATGATAGTTAATGTGGATAGCAATAGCAATGTGCTCCTTTCCAGAGCAAGACCTGTGTGGGGTCTTTGCACATTTGATCTCTACAGCAGCTTGGGAAGATGCCCATAGTGACCCCACTCCAGATTAGGATGCTGAAGTGCTCAGAACCACCTGGTTGCTTTCTTTCTTATGAGCCACACACTATAACTAGCCAGCATCCTGGCCATCATGGTCTTGCCTCCTACTGAGATACACTAGACCATGGGTAACAAACCAGATCAAGTCCACCATATATGATGTTCCGAGATTCTACCACATTTGTTTTCAAATCTAAACACTATGCTATATCTTCAGCCTAGAGATATCTAAAAAATGAAAAATACAATTGATGAGCTAGAATAAGTGTGTGAAAAGCAATACATTAAAATAATGAAAAAAGAAGGCAGAGCTGGTGGGCCCATCACACAAAGCATCCTGATATAAGGTTCTAAAAGCATTTCCAGAACAGGGAGGTGGTGCACTGTCTCAAAACAAGAGAGCAGGAGACAATCCTCAAAAGCTCAATGACGGAAGAAACTCTACCAGGAATCAAGGCCTGGGTTGGTTCTCTTTCCCCCCAGGGATGTAGGCACTGCTGTTTGTTTCTGCGGCCCCATCACTTAGTACAGAACCAGGGACTTAGTAGATACTTTTATTTTATCAAAATAATTGAATTAGTTCCAAACATGGTGGCTCATTTGGCTTGATTTTACTTCCTTTGCTTTGCAGGGATGGCCAGTCTGGGAAGATCACTGTGGATGACTATGGAGCCAGAACAGGCAAGTCACCAGGCATGATGAGGCAACTGAACATCAATGGACCTCTGTATGTGGGTAAGTGACCTTGACCAAAGCTAAATTTGGCCAGGGCTTTTCCGCATTAGCCCTCTGTTTGTTGTGCACTTCACTGGGTCAGTGAAATACTTGGAAATCAGGAAACTATCCAGATAGTCCATTCTTCCATGTTCTGAACTCCTGACTCATGGCTGAGGGGGCAGGAAGGGACTCACTCATATGCTTTTGTGTTCTGGAGCGATTCACCAGGAAAACTATGCTTTTTCTTGTTTATAGAACAGGAATCTTCTAAATATAGCTCCATGAATTCTCTGAGGAAGGAGGATTTGTCTTTGTGTCCTCTCCCAAAATAGAATGAGTAGTATGCCTATAAAAGTCCACTAATGCAGACCCAAAAGCATAAAAAGACACCTTCCTGTCTTTTCTAAGTGAACTGAACTGAAAGCATCCAAGATCAATGTAATTTTTAAATTTTTTAAAAACTGAATATTTTGATGATATTATCCAACATTTCCAATTTTGCTAGATACTATTTGGTTTTAAGGTGGTCATTTATAGGGATTGGAAATGGTACAGTCAGGAAAGTTTGGTCCCAGTACCCACGTAAATGCTAGAAGTGGTTGTGTCCACCTTGAGTCCCAGGGCTGCTAAGACAGAGACAGGAGGCTCCCTGGAGCTCATTGGCCAGCCAGTCTAGCCTATTCCATGAGTTCCAGGTCCATGGGAGAGCCCGTCTCAAGAAGAGGTGGGCAGAGTACCTAAGGACAACATCTGAGGGTGTCCTTTGGTCTCCATGCATGTGCACGTATATGTACACACACACACAGATAGTAGATCTGATATATATATATACACTTATCCCACATACATGCACACACAAAAAAATAGGATGATCAGTCAGTTTGGCCAGAAATCACACCCAAGGTGGGAATTTTTAGCCTTCAGCTGTGTATCAGATTCATCCATATCAGTATGTTCTTTCTGGGAAAATTATAAGGTAGATGTGGTGCACTGAGCAGTTTGTCCCTGGCTGGGGACACTCATGTGGACCCTAAAGGAGCCCCAAGTGCTGACACCTTCTCTTTGGCTCACCACCTTTCTTTACTTCTTGGCAGGTGGAATGAAGGAAATTGCTCTTCATATGAACAGGCAATATATGCGAGGCCTCGTGGGCTGCATCTCTCATTTCACCCTATCTACCGATTACCACATTTCCCTTGTGGAAGATGCCATGGATGGGAAAAACATCAACACTTGTGGAGCTAAGTAACACCAGCTGGTCTAGCCCAAGGGACAGGGCCTCTATCCTGAGCATCCCAGGGGCCCAGAGACCCTGTTTGATGCTGCACGCAGAGGCCCAGGGACCAGGTGTGTTTCCTCTCATCAAGGACACAGTATACCCTGATGAGAACTTAGAGCCAAGACCAGAGGCCCTGGGTGGCCTTTCCTGCTGATACTCTGTGGGCCAAACTCAATGGAATACTGAATGTTGGAAGCATTGGACTTTATGCATTGAATGTGTGGAATGTGTGAGAGATCACATATCAATGCAAATTCCAGAGCCTGTCTGCTGTAGCTCAATCACTGTTTTTCAAAGAAAGAGAATGAGAGAGAAGAGAGAGAAACAGAGAGAGAAGAAAGAAGAGAGAATGAACCAGCCCTTCAGAGCAGTATTAACTTGTTTTTTTATGGCATTAGCAAAATAACTGTATGACAAAATGCCCTACCTTGGCCTATGGATCAATCAGATTAACCCTTTCCTCTCCTCACTGGCTGACCTAATGTGCTCTGACTGTTCCATAGAAAATAAAGGTTGGGGAAGATTAAACAAAGAATCACAATGTGGCCCTTTTCCCCCAAGCTAAACTTTAATGCCAAATCCTTTTGATCATGCAGATTGAAGAAAGCAGGCTGTGTGGTTTGGTAGCTGTACTTTTGTATGTGTGTATTTCTATCTATGCAACCTGTCCACACAGTATGCTTTCGGACATCAGGGTGGATGACCCTGATTCCTGCACATTTTCCTAAAAGTATTTTCCCAAGTGAGACGTGTTTGGCTTTGTGGTGTCAGTGGTGTGGTAGTGAGTTGCTCGGGTAGGTGACCATTCTCCTTCAGTCCATGTTGCTGGCTTCAGGGGCCGAAGCTGACGCTTCCCAAAGCAAGCAGATTAAAAGGAGCATGTTACTGAGGTGAGTCACTGGTTCTGTTTGAAGAGAGAGGAGTGTCTGTAATAAACTTGAATAAAGGGGATGACGAAGGAAAAGCTCATTCATTCATTCATTCATGGAGATGCTACTGATTTTGTAGAGAACACGCCCACGGCCCACTGAGGCAGTGAGCACTCACAAAGGTGGGGGGGGGGGGACATAGGCAAACACCCCCACCATGTTCGGAAGAGGAGGCAAGAACCAGAGAGGGGAGCTTCTTCCCTCGGCACCAGCACATGCATGTGACTGTAGACAGCTGTCTCCCTGGCTACTCCCCATGACAGGACTTACTAAAAGAAAGGTGAGATGAAGGCTACCCCCCAAAGTGGAGAGAAATATGATCCAACTCCCCGCAAGAGCCTATAATTAGACCCAGGCGTGCCTCCTCGCTTGTTGGTACAGCATTCATTCAGCAAGGCCTGCAGCTTCGTGCAAAAAGCGCAGTTTTAGGCTTATCAAGAATTCTAAAAGATGAATAAATAAGCCAGAGATGTTTGTCTTGTGCCCCATCCTCCTGCTTTCTGTCTTTTGGAGCCTTGGATGGATGACATGATCCTTCCGACCAGAGGATTAATGGTGGCGATAATAGAATGATAAGCGTCTCCTGGACAAGCCACCTGGTGAATGCAATCTGCAGAGAAGGCACATGGTGGAATGTGGGCCCTGCCGCCTGTCAGTCACCCTTACCTCAACACCTTTTCCTTGGAAGGCTACTGGGACCGGTACTTCCCAAGATATCATGGAGTTGCTTTTATAGCAAGTTTTGAATGGATTGCCTCCAGCCAAAAAGAGAAAATCATTGTGATTTTAGCAAAATAGCCAGCTGAATAGAAGCCAGAGTTCTCTGAATGGAGGCAGATGAGCTGTTGTTGTGTGCAAGTGTTATCCAGAGAGAGGCAATGACCCTGAGCTGAGGGCCTGGGAGCATGTGTGGAAGCTGAAGACCTCTCTGGGTGGGAAGCAGATGGGGCCAAAGGGAGGTGACATGGTGACAAGGTGATGGATAAGGGGATAGCAGAGGAGAAGGACTCAAAGGACAAGAGAGGGCAACGTGGAATTCCAGGCCTGCAGAGCTCTGGTACTCTCTCTGTGGAGTGAGTTTACACAGAGGTCGTTGTAAGTACTGATGAGCAGGAGACCTGGGCTCATGGGTATCCTGGCTTTTTCCTCTCATAGTATCCATTGTCTTCTACAACAATGACGAAGACCCACAAGCCCTCAGTGGCTCCCAGTGGTAGTGTGACTGGCTTGCACGCTGTAGCTCTGCTGGTCTGGACGGCCTTCTGGTCTCAGCTGAACTAACTTGTGGACAGGTTGATAATTTCGTATGAATGGCCTTGGCTGGGATGGCATGGTGACTTGGTCTGCTGCTCCATGTGTCTCTCACCCTCTTCCTGGGACCACTGGGCAAGCCTGAAACTGCTCGACTCATGAACCGTCAGGCCAGGAGGGCAGGAGGTCAGGCCTCTTACAGCTTGGGCTCAGGCCTGCCACTTGGCACTTCAGCTGTGTCCTGTCAGTGAAAGTCTATAGATTCAGGAAAGGTCAAATTCCCCTGCCCATGCTAGCATGGGACTACTCTTCATCGTGAGAAGACCTGCTAAGCCACTTGGCATGGATTCAAGGAGGGGAGAAAAATCAGAGTAATCCAGTCAGCTACTTCAAGTGATACCGTTGAAAGACACTGCCACAGTGGTGAAGTGCCTCTGACGACTGCTCCCCTGCAGGAGCCCAGGGGACTGGGGATGAGAGAGCTCTGGGTGGGAGCTCTCAGTGACTGGCCAGGCCTCATGCAGCCCCTCCCCTGTCTGTCTCTGTGCCCTTCTGTGTGTTGCCTGACCCTTGAGAGCAGTGTTGTTCTGAGGTGGGAAGAGGGAACAGCAGGGAGACAGGGTCTTAGCTTTGTCTTTGCTTAGCTGCTGTGGTGAGAGGCCGAGAGGAGAAGGCTGGCTGGCTTCTTGGTGGGGAGGAAGCTTTGGGGAGCGGCCAGGGAGCTCAGAGGTGAATGCATCATGTGGATGAAGGGAATTGTGAGGCATGGGTTCCTGAAAAGCTTTTGTCCCACAAGCAGGATCTGAGGAGATTCCTCCAAACTTCCCACAGGTTCTAAGCAATGGTGCTGGGGGTGGAATGTGAGAAGGAAATATTCTTGCTTTTTCTATAAAAATGGATTTTCACAAGCCTGGGTGCTTCCTCTATGCTCATCCACTGAGATCTCCTTCAGACAGGTCTTTGGCGTTATCTCTGTCCCCACACTGCCCTCTGAAGCTTGTCAGGCCTGACTGCCACCGTCAGGATGGCTGCCCACCCTCCACCCTTATTTGTCCGTACCCCTGGGCCACTCCCCTATAAACAGGCCTCTGCTGGTGTCCACACACCAGCTGCCCTGTCCACAGTAACTGGCCTTTCCTTCCCACTTCCCTCCACTCCGCCTCCTCCCTTCTCCCCCTCCTGGGTGGGAGGAAGGATCTCGGAAATGTGCCCGGAGCTGGCAGGCCCAGTGCTTTCCACTTGGAGGAAATGCTGCATTTTTCACCTTTAACCCAGAAAAATATGGTTCTCAGAAAGCTTGTTTTTAGCACTGTGAGTTCCCAACGGATGAAGAGTGAGGAGGAGGAGCCCATAGCCCCTTGAAGCCGCCTGCACACTACCCCCACCCCAGCAGGCGGCTCTTCCTGGGTGCAGGGTAGTGCTGAGCCCAGCTGATGGGACACTTGGGAAGAGGAGTCCAGTTCCCGATGGACAGGCAGTATGTGAGGACAGGGCCTGCTTCCCACTCCCTCTGCCCTTTCCTACCTCTGCCAGCCTGTTGCCCAGGCCAGGAATGCACAGTAGCTGCCTGTGCAGATGGACGGCCCTGAGGGCATGGCACACTTGCCGAGAGGAAGATTTTAGAAGTTCTCTAGACTTTCACCCTGAGGGACTCCAGGGTGGAGGGAGCCACGAGCAGGAAGGAAAATCAGAGCCCCACGGGACGGAAGTGTGTGGCTTCAGCCAATTCTACGATTAATTCTCAACCTGGATAAGGTGCATCTCTTGAGGGTGTCAGCACTGGTGCAAACGTGACACACACGGTGAGGTGGGTAAACAGCTCCTGCTTCACCCATTGAGAGGCCACAAGATGCCAAAGCTGGAGGCATTTCAAAGCTGGTGGGCATTAGTTCCAGGTTGTTCCAGATTATAGGTGACTACATTGAAGCCAGCAAAATAACTGATCCAATTTGACATCATGGGCTGCTTTCTGATGTCTAGGTTAGACCTGGAAAATCACACCTCAGCCTCATGTCCAAAGAATGTCCCTGTCTTTGAGCACAGTAACAGTCCTGCTCCTAGTATGCCCAGAGCAGGCAGGCAGAGAGATGGCGGGTGACATGTCCTATGTCAGTTACTTTCTTGGTGCTGGGACAAAATACTCAATCAGAAGCAGCTCAAGGAAAAAAAAGAGTTTATTTTGGCTTACGGCTTCAAGGAGAAGTGTCCATTTTACAGGGAAAGCATGGCAGGCCTGAGCAGGAAGCCTGCGTCACATCTTCACACCAGCAGGGAGGAAGCAGGAAGAGCCAGCGAGCTGGTTGTTGCCCCCCAGTGGCACACCTCTGCCTGCAGGATATCACCTCTTAAAGTTTCTACAACCATCCCTAACAGGGCCACCTACTGGGGGATTAAGTCATAGGGGGCATTTTACATTCAAACCACCCTGAGCCCTGGTAGGGCACAGCTATGATACTGCACTGGGGAACTTCATCCTCCTTCCCTTGACCTCTGGCCAGATGTATAGCCTGCCCAGGGTCCCCAGGATTACTAAGTGCCATTCAGGAGCTTCCTTGGGTTTGCTGTCCTGGCAATGCAGTCACGTGAGTATTGGGGGTGGGGCAAATATCTGCTTCCCAGTCTGTCATTATAGGTCTGGTGAGAATACTTCCAAGGCTCTCAGCTGAGCAGATCTGCTGCAGCCAGGGGTGGCTCTGCCCTCCTAAAGGCTGTAAGGCCAGGACTGAATTCTCTTCCCTTCTCTGCTTTGCCTTCACCTCTACAAATAACCTCCAGAACTCAGGGAAGTCGTTCAAACTATTTCTGGCCAAGCAGTGTGCTCCTTGGGCCCCTGCCTCACCCTTGGTGGAACCATGAGCTGCAAGCGCAGGGCACACAGCAGGCAAAGCTTCCCTGGTCTCTTCCTTGTGCTGTCTGCCCTGTCCTAGAAAGTGTGTGGCTCTCAGAGCACTCACCCTTTCCTGGAAAGACGTCTTAGCATTTGGAGGAAGTCTCTTCATATGTCTTTTTTGTTTTGTTTTTCATAAAATCCAAATGGTGTCAGAAGACAAAGAACTTTCCCAACCTGTGGTGCGGAATCCCCTGACATCCCTGCTATCCACCTCCAGAGTGGGGCTAGGGCCGCCTTGTGCTATACAGACTTGGCTCCCAGGACTTGGATTACAATGTCTATGAGAAGGAGGGCCAAGAAGGAATTTGCCGTTTATACTCATTTAATAACAAAAGTAAGAGGCAGCAGGCCAGGGGATTAGCTGAGGAAAAGCCTTGTTAGGAAGTTAGCAGGAGGCAGAAAAAATAGACTATCAGATGGCGCATAGGGGGATGGGCCTGCAGGGTCACAAGGGTCCTGCATGGTGACCTCAGTGCTGTGGTGGACAGTCCACACTCTGTTTGAACCGAGGGGATCAAAGGGTAACTGTAGGAGGGAGGTGTGAAATGGCATAACCAAATAGAGGGCTGTCCAGACCACATTCACATGACCTCAGACGTTCATAAAGGCAGCTGGTGCTGGCCCTTGGCCTTGGATGGAGCCAGCCTGGCAAAACCATTTGTCCAGGACAGAGGCCTCACCTGCTGGGCATCTCATTGCCTCTCACCTAGAGTCAAAGCCCCTGGGAGTTTGTTTAGAGGCCTTGAGTTGGGGAAGTCAGTGGCCTGCTGGGTCCTTGGGAGCCTTGCTGTGCCCCCACCCCCGACCCCAGACACTGGCCAACTCACTCTTGATTCACAAGCATTAGCTGTGAATAGAAGTCAGAATATTTGTAAAAAGCTGGTGGGAATATGAAATAGAAATTGCAAGGTGTTAAGGTAGTGGAGAGGCTCAGCACCCTCTTCAAACTCACTGGTTGCTCCCTCCTACAGCTGCCCTTTGACCCCTAGGTTCAAAGAATGTGGACTACCACGGGGAGGCTTTCTTTTTATCTCTCTTGGAAAAGCACCCTTACTAAGCTAGACATCCAAGGTCACCCCCTTTTTATCACCCACAAGTCCACTGATTAGTAACCTAACTCTGGGAGTAAAGTTCCATCATATTCGGTTTGGGACAAGAACCCCCCCCCCCTCGAGGGGTGGAGAATCGGACCCTCGTGGAGTTCTTATCGATTCTACTTCTCAGTCCCTCCAACCTCATTCCTTCTTAAACCACACCTCGTGCTATGTGCTAAGAGATACTGCCAACTAAAACATACGCCGCCGCCTGCCTGCTACTTCTCTAAACAATGAGTCAAGGACTTCTAGACGGGACGGGGGACTTTCTATAACCAGAGACCAAAAACCATTTAAAATTGCTATTTATAGTTTGTGAAAATCCCATTTTTCTTGAATCTAAGGACCTGCTGCCAATAACTGCATGTCCAGGGCGGAGCACAGTCGCTGGTGTTGATGCTCTGGGGACTGAGGAAACTGAGTCACACAGTTATCACTCAGCATGAGCCCTGGGCAGCCCTGGCTCCCAGCTCTGTTGGCCACATCTCTGAGGAAATGGTGTGTAAGCAGAACTCTGAATTGGGTCCAAATCTTCATTAGTCAGTTAGTTGAAAAAGCCCACAATCATGGAAAGTCACTTTGAGCCTTCTCACATGTGAGGGGCAACGGCTTCTAGTGTGAGGTTCAAGTGTGTTTTCTTAGTTCTGATCAAACTCATGCCAGATACTTTTGTTTGACTAAAAAAGTACAAAGTCACTGCAATTTTGTGAAAAAGGAGCAATATAAAGAGTCTATAACACAGAATTAGTTCATCTGTCCATTGGGATTTTATTAAAGACTAAATTGCCTGAAAAAGATTCCATTGAGCAATGGAGAGATGGCTCAGCTGTTAAAGGTGTTTACCTGCAAAGTGCAATGACCTGGGTTTGATTCCCCAGTGCCCACATAAGCCAGATGCACAAAGTGGTGCCTGCATCTGGAGTTCATTTGCAGTGGCTAAGAGGCACTGGCATGCCCATACTTTCTCTCTTTCTGTCTGTAGCTCTCTGCTTACACACACACACACACACACACACACACACACACTTATATATTATACATACACTTGCTTATATATTATATTTTGGTGTTTCAAGGTAGGGTCCCGCTGTAGCCCAGGCTGACCTGGAATTCACTATGTAGTCTCAGGGTGGCCTTGAACTCACATCAATCCTTCTACTTTCGAGTGCTGGGATTAAAGGTGTGTACCATTAGGCCCGGCTCATAAATGAATTTTTTAAAAAAAAGATTCCACTAAGTTTTTTTTTTAATATATTAAATAAATCAAGTTCCCAAATAAAACATGTCATCACTCTTATCTTTATGCACAAATATGAGCTGTTTGTGTTCAAAGCTTATACACAGTAAAAAAAAATGTTTAAAAGAGCTAATAATGTTAAAGAGTAAAATGTTAAAAGAGCTAATAATGCCCAAGAAGACTTAATTTCCTTATCAATTTCCAAGTCTCTGTTTAGTAGATTGTTTGGTCCAATCAAGACCTGAAGCTACTACAGAGCACCTTTAGTCCTGTTCCAAGGACCTAAATTTAATGAGGATACCTCACCTTTCCATGGTTGGAGACGATGCCACAATAAAGCCCATGGGATTTCTCAAGGCACATTTAAAGAATATTTTCCAGGCTGGAGAGATTGCTCAGTGGTTAAAGGCACTTGTTTGCAAAGCCTACCCCTGGGTTTAATTCCTTAGTGCCCATATAAAGCCCTAAGTACAAGGTGGCACATGCATTTGGAGTTCATTCATAGTGGCAAGAGGCCCTGGTGCACTCTCTCTCTCTCTCTCTCTCTTTCTGTCTCTTTGCTGCTTGCACATAAAACTATTAAATAAAAAAGAATACTTGCCAAGTTTGGACATGTGGCAAATACCTCACCAAGCTCTGAGACTGTAACATCCAAGTGGTGGAGGGGAAGGGGAAGGTACGTGTCTAAACCATGTCGCAAGCCTTTACCCCTATCTATCTGTCTATCCACACATCTGTCTCTAGGTGTGTGTACTCACTCTGCCTACAAGACTTCCAGAAGGCTTGGAAGTCAGGCATTATGGAAGTGGGGTGAAAGAGAGGTTGTCTCTCTTCAATAGGTCCAGGTAGAAAGTGGTGAGCTCAGGGTCCCAGTCAGGATTGTGCAGTCTCATACACTGATTGTAACAGCTTCTGGAACAATCTCAGTAATGGGAGGAAAAGAGGGTTCATCTCTGAAGGGAGTGTGTAGACTGGGCAGTGTTCTTGGGCAGGAAGGGCCATCTGCTCTCACACTCGGCCTCCTCAGGCTCCCTGCCCATCAGCCCCTAGACACGTGGTGAGAGGGTGGGGAGAAGACAAAGGCTGTCTGGAGTAGAGACACAGGTCTGCAGTGATGACAGGATGACTGGGAACAGAGCAGAAAGATGAGTGAAATTTCAGCTAAAAGTTCACTTTGTTTCTCACCTGTCAAGCACTAGAGAGACACTGATGGATTTCATTCATTTTAACATTACCTCCATTTAATAGCTTTTATCAAAATCCTCCTCCAATGCTTTTCTTGTCTGCATAAACTGAGACGGACCATCTGGGCAAAATCATCTCCAATTTAATCTCGAATCAGCTCAAGTCATTCTTTTTACCTCAACTACTGTGAGTTGTAAAAACAGCCTGGTTAAATCAGGTTTACTGTTGATCACTCAAGGGGAAGGGGTCATCTAAGAGGAATTCTGTAGTTCTTTGTGAAGAGCCCGAGTTTGTCAGCTCACATTTTAGTGACATTGAATACCTTAAATGCCTTAAAAATACACCTCCTTTTCTTTCTCCATTCTTCTCATAAACATACCATTCTTCTCTTCTTGACTTTTCCAAGTTCATGGTGATCATGTTGGTTCCAGAATTCACCATTCAGGAAACAAGCCATGCATTGAGAACTCCCCAAAGTATAAGTATTTATGTGAGCTTTCTAGCACTGCAATGCTCACACAGATTTCCCAACTCATTTATAACTGGTCCACACTTTCTGCGGGCTAAAGGCAGCACTATTCATGTAGTTACTCTTGCTAAGTTTGAACTACATATGATGAAGGACTTGCTTTCTTCCTTCATGAACCTCTAAGATAATTTTATATAATGACTGAAGTCTCGCTAAATCAATTACTCTATTTCCAAATTCAGTGAGTTGAAGTTTTGACATATTCCCAGAAATTCCAGAAATATTTAGACTGTCTTTGGAAAAAAATAAATGAAATGCCTTACTTTAAGGTCAGTGCTTATTATTTATTCATTAATGTTGCATTCTTTCTGATTATTGTTATGCCAATTTCTCTGGTAAACAGAAACCTGATTTAATGAGTTCAACCCTTAAAATACTATGAGTGTAGGTATAAGTCTCTGTGACTGCGTTAGAACCACTGTGGTCCTTGTGGGACAGAATGAAAGGATATAAAGGCAAAAGCCCTATTTCTTCTGTGTTTGAGGCAAGAGAAGAAAACCTAAATCCAGTAACACCTAAGTAAGATGTAAGAAAATATATTTATTTTTTTCATGACAATACCATGATAAAATTGTTAAATACATGCATGTTTTAAAAACAGACATAAGTAACATCTTTATAGAGTTAACAGCCAAGCATACTAGTTTTATATTTATGGTGTCTTAGTAACAGGTTACTTATTCTATAATCTTGCCATAACCATGGTTTCCAAAAGATGTGGAAACTAAACTCTTCAAGTTTCCCATTCTAACATAATATCCAAATTTTGCAAAGGCAGGAAACACTTCAGTTGTCATCTCTGTAAGTGGAGCTGTTTTTATTCCACACTAAACTCTAAACTCTGCGAGTCAGAGTGAATCACACAGACATGCACAGGTTGTTTCCCATAAATGTGTCTTGAAAGGGATCCTTATAGGATTGAACATGGTTCTAGGTATAGTATAGTACATCACAACTTGTCATTTGTGTTCAAACCAAAATGTCTGCAGTGGTAACCTTTTGAGAAATGAACAGGGGGACAGTTCTGGATCTGCAGCGTCCCTGCCTTCTCTCAGCGGCATTTACACCCCAACATTTACACCTAACCAAACAAAAGTTACGAAACAGCTACCAGTACTTATAAAAACCTAAAAATATTTAACATAACATCACCTTTAAAAACATTCATTCTAAAAACCTTATAAAAAACAAAAAATACTATCTGTTCACAGTATGTGTATTTTGTAAACAGTAATTCAAATTTGAAAATAAAATATGGTAATCTTTTAGTGTTATATGGATGTTGACTCATGGCCAGTTAATTAAAGAGAATGGTAAAAAAAAAAATCTTACTAGGAAAACTAAATATTTTTAAATGCCTTATTTTACTTTTCAACATGCTTTTTAAGGTGGCACCATCTCAAGTTTAACACGCCTGTCTTTTTATCCAGAACAATCTTTTTTAAAGCATTTTGGATGAAAGTGTATTTTAGAACAAGTCATGCTCCAGGGTATCAGCTATGCCTCCCTCTACAACGATGAACTGAGAGGGTTCCATCTTCAATTCCTCACTAGGCCAAATCTTACTCTGGAGGAACTACCAGCTTATAATTGATAAATCAGAAAAAAAGGGAGAAATGTGGATGAAACTGGGGGAAGGTCACTTAAAAACAATTCATGGAAACCTTTATTTGGTATTCTTTTCTATAATCACAACAATGCTTCTATTGAAGCTAACTTGACCATGATTTAATGAAACTTTGTATTACCAGCTAAAAATCTTTTTACTTTTTGTATCACTGGAAGACCTAGGAAATATAATTCAGAAGTTGAAACTGGCTATTAAAAATGGAACAATTAAAACACAAAACAATTAAAAAATAAAATACATCTTAAATGTCTAAGGAAATACAATAAATTTGTATGAACCAACCAATCATGTGTACAAAGTATTTTAGGCTTAAGAACAGCAAAAGGTCTATATTAATTTTGTTTTCCTTGTAAGTGCTTATTGGCTACTGCGAAGGTGATCTTGAAGGCATAGGTAAATGTAACAGAAATCCATTTCCTTATCATTTTTTTCTCATTCATCTTTTAGTTTTTTAAGTATTTAGTTCTAATAACCAATGTAAATTATTACTGACTTGTATTTAGTGTGCATTCAGTAATGGTATACTTACAATAATTATTGGATACTTATAATTCAAAGTATTACCATTCGCCATAGAGGAAACACACACGAATCCTGTCATAAGTTAGTATTATAAACATGTGGAAATTCTAGACCAAATCACAACCCCGAAACCAAACAAAATACAAGAAAGTATGACCCATTAGACAATTAGATGGATGTTGTTCTCAACTCTATAAGCTGGCATTTAGAAATAATTTCTCTCTTATCATTAACATGAACATGGTCATGTAATAGTTAAGGCAAAAGTACTGTCTGAAAAGGAATAAGGATCTTTAACTACCTAGAGAAATAAGAGGCTTAAATATTATTAACAATCCTGGTACATAATCCACGATGATATAAGTAATTTCCAGTTATATTCTAGGGCTGTATTTATAAGATGAATGCTCTGTAAGTTTAGCTATATATTTGTTTCTTGGGTAAATATTTTTCTCTTCTGGATACAAAAGATAAGGCAGGTATGATACCATGAAACTGTTTCATAAAAAAATATCAGATTAAAGGAAATGCTTTGAAGAAATGTTTTATCAAGAGAATGGATTCCTGTATTGACTTTTTAAGCTCATACATATTGTTTTTGTGCCAGGATACAGTAATCATGGCTGGGTAGGAAAGTGGCCTGAAACGGAAACTCATTCTAAAAGGACAAGCTCTTAAGTCTGAAGCAGCTAGCTCGCAATGCGCATGCGCCAGTCTTTTCCTTCAGAGACTCCTCTGGGGGGCGTTCAGATGTCTGAGCTGAGTTTAAAAATCTACACTCTGTACTACCCTTCAAGGCAATACTGTGGGATTTGCAATTCTCCGGCATGGGACTCCATCCATTCAACGCTGACCACTGGAACGTCCTGTGTGCCTAGTCCTAGCAGCTAATGACCCCCCCCATTTCACTTGAAATGTCCAATGTAACACTTTTGAAGTAAGAAAAAAAAGGTATTTCATAAATTTTAACAGTTCTAAACAGAAAATACCCAAAATTATCTTAGCACAAAGATTTTTTTATTAAATATTTTTATGAGAGAGAGAAAGAGAGAGAGAGAGAATGGTACACCAGGGTCTCCAGCCACTGCAAACAAACTCCAGACACATGCACCACCTTTTGCATCTGGCTTCATGTAGGCACTGGGGAACTGAACCCTGGTCCTTGGGCTTTGCAGGCTCTCCAACCCAAACAATAGCTTTATCAGATTAAGTGCCTAAGCAGTAGAAAACTTTCAGTTAATACTTTTTGAATATTAACATATTAAGGGATATTTTAATTTAAAAATGCCATGGAACTGATTTCAAATTCCCTTCAGAAGAAAACCGTCTCTAGCCTCTTTCACTAAATTACACTTAATTATCCAAATACAGAAAGGACAATGATTTTTGTAAAATCCAGACAGTACAAAGAAACCTCCAGGGCTGATTTCTAACAAGCATTCTGTCTGCATGACGCTCCGAGAATGTGACTCTCCAGCATTCTAGAGGGCAATCGTCCCCCAGATCCACGAGCTAGGAAAGTGGTGCTGGTCTGGAAAAGGAGGCTTCCTCTCTCAAGCTTTTAATGAATGGCTGTGTCTGTTCCCAGTTGCAGGAACAAAAGCACCTCTATCACACAGTGCAGAAAGAGCTCAGCTCTCCAGATGCACTAGCATCGCCTCAGACCTAGGGCACTACAGGTTCAGCAGCTGGTGACTTCTGCTAATCCACGTAGTAGAGAACTCATGGGATCTATCCAATGCCAAAGGCCTCATTGAAGAATACTTTAAAAAATATTTTTATTTATTTGAGAGACTCAGAGAGAGTGAGCATGAGCACACCAGGGCCTCCTGCCACTGCAACTCCAGACTCAGCCACCACTTTGTGCATCTGACTTATTGTGAGTACTGGGGAATCGAACCCCGTCCATCATGTTTGCAAGCAAGCACACCCAACAGCTAAGCCATCTTTCCAGCTCTGAAGAGTATTTTTAATAAACTATTATTTTAAAATGCCACTCATAAATGTTGTAAGGACCCCAGAATAAGAGAACTTTGATTTGAAACTGATTTTGTGTCCTTATGAGTTCTATTCAGCACATAAAATAGAACCTAATAATTTTCAAGCTGATGATTGGGCTTTTTTTTTTTTTTTAAGAAAAAGGAATTTCTATTGTTTTCCCCAGTCAAGAAGGGCTAGAGGGAATGCACATAGCCTCTTCTCTCACTGTTCCTTCACCACCGTCTCCCTCAGAGTCTCTGGTGATGGAACAGTGGACACTCACGGCACAGGTGGCAGAGGTGCTCTCTCCTCCCCTGTCCCTGTCCTCTCCCTATGTGAAGGTTCTCCTACATGCACAGCTGGGGCTGGAGAGGTGACAAGCCTACATCTAGCCCCCGGAAAGGTCAAGACAGCTTCTTGGACGAATCTAGAGTTGCCCTGTCCTTGGGCATGGAGTCCAGAGGCAGGGAAAGGTGAGCAGCACTGACCTTTCTTCAGAGGCCAGGTCCTGCACTCAGGAGACCAGGAAGAGGGGGAGGTGCCTGGATGGCAGGGACCTACCCTCTCCTCTGTCCTTTTCCTGCTTCCTAAGCTTCAGGCCTATCAGCTACTACCTTAGCCAGCACTTTCCCAAAAAGATGAAATATGGTCTTGATAAGCCTCAATGGGAAATAAGACGAGGGCAAGGAGAGCAGGGAGGGACAGACAAAGTGTGGAGAAGAGAAAGTCTGATGTCAGTCTGTCTGGGGAGGAGAATAAAGGCAGGAGGCAAAGAAAGTACAAAGGAAGCTGTTTGGGGCTGGAATACCTTACTTCAGTATACTCTTCATCTGTGAAGATTTCTAAGAGCTACTGTATAGTTTTAATACTATGTATGTGCATAATTATGCACATTCCGATGTCATCAAGAGTTCCGAAATGTGGTTGAATCTGAGCAGTTAAAATCAGGCTCATATTCTGGGTACTTAGACTTTTGTCCCCTGCCACCCTGAAACTATCCCCACAACATGATTTTTAAAGAAAATACAATATGAACTAAAAGAAGTAGATCCATTATTGCCAACACAATATAGGACTTCGGACGATGCACAGCAAGCCTCTCTTAACTTTCTCAGCACTTCCTGTTTCAAGTACTTTTGCCTTAATTATCGAAAGACAAAATACATAATATGAGGGCAGGAACAACCTCATGATGTCAGTCCTTTCTAGTTTTTCACTCTGCATTTCCAAGAACCATATTCACATGACACACGGCTGCCCAGACACGAGGGGGCTGAGGGCTCATCACCACTGAGTACGTGGGTTCTTAAGACCTCTGCTATGAAGCTGCCTCTTGACAGCCGCTGTAGAAGCAGCATCTCTCTGGGTTTAGTGCTAAGGGTCTGAGCACTGGCTGGGCAGGAGTGACTCCTGCTGTGCCTTTGGGGACTGAGGTGCTGCTTAGTAGTCATTACACAGAAGTCACTGCAATTATAGATGCTTGTGAATAATGTGGAATTTGCTCAGAGACTCTGACTTTGTAACACAAAATAAAATGGATTTAAAAGAAAAACTTGGATCTATAGCCCCAGAAATTTAAATTTCAGATGAGGGTAACCACTACACTAATGAAAGCTAGCACAGAAACTAAACAGTAGCAAGGTCTGAAAAACCTACCAACACAAGAAATTGTGATTCTGACTTGGGCTGGTCAGTGTCACACTTGTTTTTCCAAGTTTGTACCCTGAGACATCTGTGTGATAACCATTATACAGTAGGCACAGAAATCAGCATACTTCCTCAAACAACACTAAATAGCTGTCGCCACATTAAGAATGACATTAACTTCTGTAAATCTGTGGACAGAGCAGACACCTTTAAAGTCCTGAAATCTGTGCTTGGCTTCCTCTGGACTGGAGGGAATGTCAGGCAAATAAATGCTATTTTAACTTTGACATTTTTCTCTTTTGCCTGCAAATCCACTGAAACTCCAGAACATTTACAGTTGAGAAAACCATTCACACCAGGAACAGGTGAGGGATCGTTTTGCATGAATGCACTGGTCAGAGCTGGTCTTGAAATGCTCTGGGAGGACTCTTTGGCTCAATCACAAATAGCTCCAAAGCTTGAGTTTTGTGGCTGTGGATTCTGAGTCCCTGTACTTTGGCTTTTAGGCTACATTAAGAGAACATCAACACTTTCAGTATCACTTGCCTGGAGTGAAGTTCCCTCCAGGAACGCCCGGGCTGCTGCCTCAACGCCAGCAGTGACAGCTTATTGAGATGGCAGACTGAAGTGGCAAGGAAGGTGGCATGGCTAATCATTCGGTTTGTTCTGGAAGAAGTTTGTAAACGACCACCCTCCTCCATTAGATTTCGGAGAGTCTTCATCTTTAGGAGGAATCAAAAACTGCCGGGAATTGATGGAACACGGACTTCCGAAAGAGACAATCTCACTGTTGCTATCCGTGGACCTCGGAGAGTCTGGAGAGACCAAATTCCAAGTATTGACGCTGGCCTGAGGCCTGTAGCCCGCGGCATCATCTGCCTCAAGTTCTGCAGCTGAGTTAATGGGGAGGCGCATCTGGGGCTTATAGCCGGCCCCGGCCATGGGGTCCACATCTCGCTCTTCCTCAGGCTTGGCTTGAGGCTGATACATGGACTGAACATCAATATAAACCACTTGTGAAGTCCCTCCCGCTTCATCTGCTGCCGGGTTCGGGATTTCCTCCTCAATGATTGGTGGACAGTAAGACACAACCACGTGGTTTTCAGGGTCTGCCTCAGAGCTCTCCTCCGGACGCTCAGCTACTGGGGAAATTATTTCTGTATCTTCTATTTTAGGAATTATTGACCGAGTTTCCAGGACTTCAACATCATTTGGGGTACAAGGATTCATTTCCAATGTTTTAAGAGCATTGCTTCCCTACAAATCAATTTGAAAAAGTAGTTAAGACAGCATTGAATGCTACGTCACTGTGCTGCCTATACAAAAGGTCATGTTTAACCTACTTTTTCACATCTGTATATAAACATTGGCCTCTGCTACTCTGTCGTGCACCTAAGAGCCACTTCCTCCCTTCCACATCAGTATTTTCCTTGCTATTAATAGCAGAGAAAAAAAATCATGATATAAACAAGTTTGGGTGGTGAGATGTTAAGACATGCTATTTTCTCAGTGCTTTTTTCTAAGATGACATCTCCACATTACAAACCCTGTGCCAGCACTTCAAAGACAAACGGGGAAATTAAGGCTTACCTCACAGACATTCTTCTGAAACTGCAGTGCTTTACAGTTTTCTGGATTTGGAATATCAGGGTAGAAGGTTTCTTTAATCCTTACATAGAGAATGAATAAGTAGATTTAATAACTTCAAGATTATCAATCACACAATCAAACAACTAAGCCATTTGGTTTAGTTTGATACTACATGTGAAAATTATGATGAACACCTGAGATCAACATGGAAGAGCTTTAGCATGTGAACACTCTCTAGAACTTTCTATACCAAGTTACAATGTGAAACTATAAACAATGATTCTAATTCTAGAGCTACGATACCTGTTTTGTCTCATGAAAATGGAAAGTAATTAATCACAATGGTGATGGTGTCGTCATGTCATTTTTCATTCAACTGAAGTTTAAAGACTACAAACTGGATTAATCAAGATTTTTCTGCATATGAGTTTTCTCTGTTCATATCTTACTATGCAAGGAACAGCTGTGTTCTGTGGAAGTACTATCCTAAGGTGAGTAAAATCAGGGAGTATTTTTTAAATTAAATTCTTTATTTATTTTGTTTTTTTAATTTTTCAAGGTAGGGTATCACTCTAGCCCAGGCTGACTGGAATTCACTACATAGTAGTCCCAGGCTGGCCTTGAACTCACAGTGATCCTCCTACGTCAGCCTCCCAAGAGCTGGGATTAAAGGTGTGGGCCATCACACCTGGCTATTTTTATTTTTTATTTTTGTCTCTTTAAGACAAAGTTTCACTATGTAGCCCAGGCTGGCCTTGAGCTCACAAAGATCATCCTGCTTTAGCTTCCCAAGTTCTGGGATTTTAGTTGTGAGCCACCATGCTTGGTTTAGCAGAATCACGGCCATGTGGGGCAAGTGTGACCTTGCTTGCTGTGACCTTGCTTGCTGTGTTGAGAAGAGAAAGGCTATCAACCTTGGGTACAAATTCAACACAGGTGAGATGGAGATTTGCTCAATACCATATCATATTTTTACACTTAGAACTGTTAATAAAACTTTATTATTTGGAATTCCTGCAGGAAAAGTAGTATGAGTCAGAAGTGCTCTATTTTTTAAATGTCCTTTTTACTTTGTGTTTGCTCTGGTATTGAAATAGTTGATTTAAAATAATTTCTTTTTGCAATAAGGATATAATTACCAATACAGGTCATTCTATAGTTCTGTAACTATTACTGTATTGATTTAGAAGCCAGGATTGGCAGAAAACATTCTCTTCTCTCCCATCAACAATTTCGAGGCCCTTTCTGTGAGACAGCAGCTCTGCCAGCTGATGAAGCGTGACTCTCCCCCAAGGCCTCCCCACAGCACTCATCTGAACGCCCATCTCCCTTCCCACACCATCCACCATACAGCAGCCATTCCTCTGTTCTTTCCCTCTCCTAACCCTCAGACAGTCTTCAAAGAACACCTTCCTCCTGGCATCAGTCCCCTCCTGCCAGGCTTCTCTTGCCCTCGCCCTTCCTACATGGTGAATCTATTAGGACAAGGCTTATTTGATTCACAACTATACCCCTTTTCATGGAAGGGGTTTGTTTCCACATTTCATGAAGATATAAATGATCGAAAGGACCAATTTTAATAGGTCACCAGAACAAGTGACATCTTCATCATTAAGTTAAATTCAAATTTGCAGATATCTATCGTCTAAATATATTTTTTAACATTTATTGTGTGTGTGTGTGTGTGTGTGTGTGTGTGTGTGTGTGGAATGTGTATGGGTACACACATGCCACAGAGCATGTGAGGAGGTCAGAGGACAACTTTCAGGTTGGTACTCATCTTACAATCGTTTGGAGGCAATCTTTCATGGTTGGTTATTCAATGTTTGTTTTACAAGATTCTGGGAATTTCTGCTATCTGCCTTCTCGCCATAGCATCCTGAGATACAGAAGCCCACCACAGCTTTTGACTTTCAGGTACTCAGAGTTGTGTGCCAAGCACTTTATCCCCTGAGCCATCTCTCCTTGAAATAACATTTTTTTTTTTGAGCAAAACTGTCATTACTGTGAATCATTAGTAAACAGTAGGGAAAATGTATACTTATACTCTAGTAGCTTTAAAACCTTTAAAAAATGACATATACTTGCTTGATATTAAAGACAACATTCTAAAATATATATTTGAATAATTTATTCAACTAATAAAACAGTCAGTTTGTGTGAAATGTCAGTAATGAAGACTGAAAAAACAAAACAGCGAAAGAACACACAGGTAGCATTACCATTCTCGCTTCCGATAGCAGAGGACACTTGTCACCACCCCAACAATGACAGCCACGGCCACTGGGATGAGGATGGCAATGATTAGTCCCACAGCTGAAATGAGAAAGTGACAAGTACTGAGTACAGAGTAAATTTAAATTAGAAGACATTTAAGTTATTTGAAGAGGGAAAAATCTAACTGTCCCAGGGACATGGAATTACTATTATTAATATAAACTTAAAATATTATAGTGATTTAAAAATTTTTTTATTTATTTGTAAGTACAGAGAGAGAGAGAGAGAGAGAGAGAGAGAGAGAGAGAGAGAGACTGAGAGAGAGACTGAGAGATAGAGAGAGAAATGGGTACACCAGGGCCTCCAACCACTGCAAATGAACTCCAGATGCATGTGTCACTCTGTGCATCTGGTTTACGTGGGTGGTAGTGAATCAACCCTGGGTCATTAACTTTGTAGGCAAGCACCTTAACCACTGGGCCATCTCTCCAGCCCCTATTAATAGTGATTTTTATTCTAACACTTTTTCAGAGCAGAATTTCTCAAACTTGCCCCTAACTGACATAGGCCAGATGTCTCCCATATGGAAGAACTATGGGGAGGGTTGTCCTGTGCACCCAAGGGTGTTCGGTGGGTACTCAGATCTTAAACTATGAGACACTAAAAGCACCCTCAGTTGTGAACATTAAAAATAACACCAGATATTGCCACTGTAAAACCAAGTAAAAACAAGAAGTCATCTCATGGCCTTTTAACACTCCCTCTACCAGCCATAAACATCAAACAAAATGTAAAATTTTATAAACACGAGAGAAGAGGGTCCCACACTATATATATGCCAGTGGGAAAGGCATCTCAAAGAGAGTACTGAACTTACAGTTTTCCTTCGTCACCACAAACATGCTCTTCTCTGGGCCCAGACCACCATCTGTATAGGCAAGCAGCACCAGATGGTAGCTTGTTTTACCCTGAAGATCAGCGATTCTCAGGGTCTTCTGGGATATGTCCGTAATATTCTTTACCTTGATGTCAGAATGACCTAAAGTGAAGAAAGTTCTCACTCATTCTGGCAGCATTTCAAACTCCTGGCTCTGCATACATGGCACATGTCCCACCCTTCACAAGAGTCTGCTGCTGGCCCTTTCCAGCCAAGGACCTAGAACCAGCCAGACCACAGACAAGGCCAAGCTCTACTTCTGCCAGGCGCATGCTGTTGAAACTACTCTCAACTCCAGTTTCACTGACTGAAAGAGCATCTCATGGCTCGCCTCCCAGGCTGTGAAGTCTTCACACACATCCTTGACAACCCAACGAGTCCCTGCCATGCCTGTGACTAAGAGCAACCCAAAGGCGCTCATGAAGACCCCGCCTGTGAGTCAGAGGCCAAGGGTGGAAAGGGCAAGGGTGCAAAGAAGTAGATATGTCCTCCACTTGGAAGCATGAACAATTATTTAACCATTTTATCTTTGAAAGACTGAACCAAATACTACAAGATGATAGTTCAGGGAATGGAACAGTACTAAATAATTTTGCTAATAGCAAAATGAATAAGTTCCCTGCCAGCTCCTCTCCTCTTAAAAATCATGTTATTAGTTTCTGTGGGTGCTTATCTCCATATTTCAAAGTAACAAACTCACATAACTTTGACATCTTAGCCACTGTCTATCCATGTCTACAGGATACATTAAGACTTGACTCTTAGTACTGCCGCCAGCCCCTCCCCTGCCACCCCAGTCACATGGACACATCACAATATTTGGTGAACTCAGGGTTTACTTTATGATGATCACATAAATAAGGGTTATTGTGAAGAAAAAGGTTACGGTATGATGATGTCATTTTGTTTTTCTGCTATAACTGCTTTCACATGGGTTTCTATGGACCAATTCCTAATTCTTCCTACACAATGAAACCCCGGCCTACACCTCTGCTCCCTCCCTGTGACAGCCTACTTCTCCAGGCTACCTTGGCTCTTGCTGCCTCATTCCCCTCCCCCTCTTCCAGGCTGCTTCTGGGCCTTCCTCACGATGAGGCACTATCCTAGCAGATGCCAGAGGAAGCAGCATGGGGGAAGGAAACGGCCCTGCATGCCTACAACGTTTCTCTTCCTTTCTCCTACTGAGCAGCCCACTGGGAAAATACGGAATTTGAGGTTGATGATGATAACAGTTGAAGGATTTTAAAGACATTTCTGTGGTATCTTTCACTATTGGAGTACAACAAGAAACTATGCCAATATCTACCTTCTGAAGCCCTGCATGTAACATGCTTTTTCTGTTTCCTTTCTTAAAGAAGAATAGAATTTTTTTCTATTTATTTATTTGTAA
The DNA here is from genome assembly GCA_004024765.1 of Zapus hudsonius. Taxonomy (NCBI): domain Eukaryota; kingdom Metazoa; phylum Chordata; class Mammalia; order Rodentia; family Dipodidae; genus Zapus; species Zapus hudsonius. The sequence continues at coordinate 29,585 of PVHP010002542.1, forward strand.
GTAGAGGGAGAGAGAGATAACGAGCAGGCCAGGTCTTCTAAACCTTACAAATGAAATTCAGGTGCTTGCACCATGTTGTGCACCTGACTTTATGTGGGTACTGGGGAGGAGAAGCAAGGTCGTCAGGCTTTGCAAGCAAGCGCCTATAACTTCTGAGCCATCTCACCAGCCTCTCTATTTATATACTCACTGATAACTGAAAATTCATGATGGCAAATCATGGTGCTGTGTACTTTATGGACCCAGTCCCCCTCTCTTTCATTCAATCAATCTTTCTATCCAGCCTACGGGCACCATAACCACCACCTCAACCCCAGCCTGCAGGCCCACATTCACCATAACCCCCTCAACCCTCACCCTGCAGGCCCACATTCACCATAACCCCTTCAACCCCCACCCTGCAGGCCCATGTTCACCATAGCCCCCTCAACCCCCACCCTGCAGGATGAACTGAGGACTTGCCTATATTACCAGGCTGCTTTCTTTGATTTCACTCAAGTCATCTCCTACATCCACCCCACATTTCTGAATGGGCCTTGTGCATGTCTTGCCTCTTGCATTCCCTTTTACTTTGTGGCTTTTGAGGGACTCCTCTCTCTCTCTGTACTCTAACTTGAGTGACTAATCTACCACACTTAATGGCACATCCAGAATTTAGGTATTTTAAATGCAAACTGTCTAAGCTTTTGAGGAAAATGACAGTAACTGTGGGTGTCTGGGTAGTGACGTGGGGAGGCACACAGTAGCACAGACTCCTACAAGCGGCCTGCACAGCGCCCAGTCTGCTCGTGGAGCAGCTCTACCACTCACTGCACGCCAGACAGATGTTAAATAATTAAAGTGAATTCTTTTTGAGGAGAGGCCATTAATGGAAATGGAAGCTCTCAGTGAAAAGATCTTCCAGGCATCAGGAAACTATATGACTCAGGGAAAAGCCAGGAATTACATAATTTGGGGAATTCTCTATGGTCTCTGGACATATACTTATCTCCTGACATGGGGTGTCTACCTTTACAGATGTAACAGTACTCACACCCCTACCGAAACTAACACAAGTACCAGAACCCAGCTCATTGTGGCCACAGTTAAGCATGTTGAGGCTCTTTGTCACACTGTGGATTCCTAGAGTTTTGCTCTCATTACTCAGTGCAAGAATTTATTAAAAGGCAAATTTCATAATTTTGTATGGATTATAGAAGGCTATAAATCTATAATCCAAGGTTTCAGAGTACATGACGGGAATGATTTGTGAGAGACTACATATGCTGTTTATTATACACTAAAATCTTTTTAAAAATAATATTTTATTTATTTGAGAGCAAGACAGACAGAAAGAGGCAGAGAGAGTATGGTCAGGCCAGGGCCTCCCGCCATGACAAACCAACTCCATACACATTGGTCGCTTTGTGTATGTGGCCATCAGACATTGCAAGTGTCTTTAACCACTGACCCATCTCTTTTTTGGCCATCAGAAACTGCAAGTGTCTTTAACCACAGCCCCACCAAAAGCTTTACAACTTCCATATTTATAGGTTGACTACATTTCTCTTGCTCCCCTATTTTTCAGTTTTAGAAACTATGTATTAGCAGCTCAGCAATATTTTCTTTCTTTTTCTTATTTTGTGGCTAATGAAAGCCAGCCCCCCTCCCACCCCCACCCTCCTACCTCACACACTGAATTTTTTTTAAACATACTATAATCACACTAGGAACTTACCTGATTCCAAGCCCCTCATCTTCGGTGTGTCTCTCTCTCCTTTCTGGAAGTAAAATAAATACCCTCTTAAAAAGCCTCGAAGCTCTTCCACAGGAATATCTTCCCATCTTACTAAGATTGAATCTGAAGAAGTATCTTCCACAGTAAAATTTGGTGCAACAATTGGAGCTGTACAAAAGAAGAAATCAACGACTGAAGGAAAGCTGGCTACGACAGAGGACAAAAATGGTGTCTGAGGTTTCTGGCCTCAAAACACCTATACTTGGAATTGTGCAGTATTCTCCATTGAATCATAAACTTCCAGTGACAGCATCACTCTTACACACAGAGACCATGGGCATGGAACCAGAGTGGCACTCAACCTTTTACAGAACACAAGGCTAGGGGCACACCCTGTGCATGATCCTTAAGTGACTACTCAGACAGGCTTCACGTTTAACCCCCTTCAAGCTTAGTCCTGCTTAGATCAATAGGGTTTAAAAGCCTGTATAAATGCAAATTAAATATTTCAGACATGTTGGTTTACTTCTCTTAATGACAATAATAAAACTGTGAGATAAGCAAATGAACTAAGAATAATCAAATAAATCACTTTAAATTTGCCACCTAAATTATTTCATCTTCCTTGAGATAAACAACTTAACTATTTTGAGAATTAAAACTTGGCAAATTATAATTTTTCATGGTATCCAAACTTTAAAACAACTAACCCATTTAACTTACCCAGTTCTTCTATATATCCAATTATGGAACGCAATAACTGATATCCTTGACTTCTGCATCCATATAGGAAAAAATTATATCTTACACCTGGCCGAAACTGATCTACAGAATGAACAAATCAATAAGCTTTCATCAACATACATATATATATATGTATATATATATATTTTTTTTCATGTGGAATACTTTAGAAATATAAAAGTTCTAACATGCTAAAATTTTCAAAGCTAATTGTAAACAGATTTCATAATACAAAAATATTGATATCTTCAAAACTAGTAAATATTTAGAGTGAAAAAACAACCAAAGAAAAATGAAACAGATTCACTTGACTCACAATGAAAAGTTTAGTGTTATGAGATGAAACTACCCTGAAGAGAAAATGGTGACCTGGGGCTGGGGAGATGGCTTGGAGTTTAAAGGTGCTTAATAGCCCAGGTTTAATTCCTCGGCCACCCACATGCAAATAAATAAATATTTTTAAAGGAAAAAAGGAAACCAAGGTATACACGCTTTTCTACTAATCAAGCAATGAAAACTTGTTCCCAGACCCCATCCAGTCAGTTCACTGGCACACTCCAGCTAAATGCCTTCCCTTTCTCGAAAGGTATCATGTCTGTGTGGCCGGCCGCAAGTGACTGCTCTCCCTTGACTCCAAGTCCATATAGATGCATCCCCATCACTCATTCCTTATTTGCTATTTGAGTTGTTTGCAATTTTTTAGGATTAAAAATAATGCTGTAGAGAACACTTAATGCAATTCATATTGTTCTCTGATTACCTATAAGAATAAATTCCTAGGCAAGGGATTCCCAGATCCAAGAGTTTGAATCCTTTCATATACTGTCACAAACCAGCTTCCGGAAAAGTTAAACTAAGTCACACGTGCCTAACCAGTCATATTTGTGCTGCTTTAAAAAGCTTTGAATACTACTAATTCATCTTACCTGATTCTATTACAGTCCCAGTGCTGTTTGAAGGAACTTTTTTCCAGTCCATGAGGCAGGGCTCAGACCGAGATGAGTTACACCATTTAATTACGTAGTCACAAGTCATATTGGGGTCGTGCTGCCAGCTGAGGCGAATCCTCTTCCCCATCCCAACAGTCTGCTCTACTTTGAGGTCATCTTCCACAAGAAAGAAGGATATTTTATTGACATTTAAAACAGCAGCATAAGGTAAGCCTCAAGAAAATGAAGAGGAGTTATAAAAACACTTCGCTGCATACAAATAAAACAGTGATGAAAATACATAAATGTTTAGCAAAGACTAGACAGGTTGCTGTGTTACTTTTATTGGAACAACGATAGCACTTTTCTGCACCCAGATACAGCCCAGCAGCTGGAAAAGGAAAAGAATGCACCTAGGATGATATGGGAAGATCAAGAGCCAGGAAGGAAGGGGTGATGGAATGGACGCTGGGATGCAGGCTCCAGTGTGCAGGATGCTGGGGAAGAGCTGAGACCAGTGCATGCATGCGCTCTCACCAGCCACTGAGAACAGAGCCAGGAGAGGAGGAGGGTCTGGGCTAGCACACAAGAACAGATGAGGCGAGCAAGCCCCTCTCCTGGATGTCCAGGAGATATGAAGCAAGAGTCCAGCTGGGCAGAGGGGGTTCTGGCCAATTAGGAGCAGGCTTGGGGAGGGGTATGGGCCGAAGCACAAAGCTGTGACACAGGAGGGCCAGTGTAGGCAGGGGCAGAGGCTTAGACCTGGGCCTAAGTGAGAAGTAGAAACTGAGGTTGGGGGGTGAGGAATTGAGGCAGTCAGCAGAGCAGTTTCCCACAGTGAGAGAATTAAAAAGTGACTTCTATAACTGATTTTTAATTAAGGGATAGATAAAAAGCTATAGATAGGATTTCCAAACAAACATAGATAGGATTTTCCAAAAGCAGCTACTACTAAACACAAGACAAGCATTTGGCCGAATCTGGAGGCTTTGGACATAAAACAGCTTTCTGGCCCACAATGTAAACCTGAGCTGGGCAACCTTCCAGGAGCCTGGAGGGCTGTGGGCTGCAGCCACTGGCTGAGAGCTGTGACCAGATACTGTTAGCACTGTCAGTCAGCACCCTCTCAAGGACATGCAGAACAGGTAGGATCAGAATTCTTCAGTTAAAGGACAACACAGCTGAGGCCTGCACTTGGGAGGGCAATGAGATAAACAATTGAAACAGCAGCTTATCTGCTTAAGCACTCACTCATCTCTTCCCTTCTCGGCCCAAATAAAGGGCCAGGAGCCACTTGTTCTGGCCTTCCTTCCTTGCATCTGCCACACCAGGCCCAGGGCTTCAGGCTGGATGGTGCCTTCCCTAGTCCTGGCTCCCAGTTCTCCATGGCCACTGCCTTGAACAGATCAATGAACATGCCTCAAGGAAGACCTGAGAACTCACTCAGAGGACCTAACTGGACTGTTATCAGTTTTCCTATCAGAGTAAGAGATGCTCCCAAAGTGCAGGGAGACAGTTGAGGCAAAACAGGAAATGACCTGGATGAGGAGTTAACTTGAAAAATAGGTGGATGTGGTTACTTAAAACTCATGACTCCAAAATTTATCCAACTGTTAGGGAAAATGAAGAGGATTAGCAGGAGGTGGGGGAGGGAATAAGTGAGGGTAACAGGAGGATCAGAATATATGATATATGCATTGCAAAAATGTCATGTTGAAACCTATTATTTGTATAATATCTGTTAATAAAAAGTCCATATAGAGAATAATCACTGGTAATCTATACAATTTAGAGGAAAACACTAATATTTTAAAAATTGTATGTTTTTTCCCAAAGCCTACATCAAAGATATAATTTAGACTTTAGGAAGACTTTCTTATCAGTATAAAGAATTTCAATGCTGGGTGCGGTCCACATGCTGGAATCTCATCACTTGGGAGGTGGAGGCTAAGGAGTTTCGGGTTATCCTTAACTACATGGTAAGACCCAGGCCAGGCTAGCCTGGGCTGTATTTTTTTCCTTGCCTGACAGTTTGAAAGGAGCTTAGCTGACACATAACCTCTATGGTCTTGGAGAGATATTTTTAAATGGTCTTTGAATAAACAGCTAAAATATTTCTTCCTAAAAACTGTAACTTTTCATAGGCTGTGACACAGTAGTGCCTGAGCTAGATAGTCCAAAGCTAGCCTGAACCACAGAGTCAGACACTGTCTCTAAGCAAAACAAAAATAGTAATGACTGCTACCTCTCAGTGAATACTAGGATATTAGTCTGCTTCTCCTTTCTACATATAAGCAGCAGAGCAGAGTGAGAGGAAAGCTGATCGCAGAGGAACAGGCGAGGTCAACTGTTCTCACGTTCATCCCCTGTTCTTCCAAGCTCTCTGAAGTACTCACCATTTGGGATTTCCATACTAGCTATTTTAGAAGGTGGCGATGGGCCCGCGGAATTCTTTGCTACCACACTGATGATGTAGTCATCTTTAGCAAGCTGTATTTCTGCTCTGTGCTGAGGATCAAGGATCTCTGACAGGGACTGGGTTTCCTCATGTGATGAACAAGACACATTATAGGAAAGTATTTTTCCATTAGCTTCACTAATAGGTAAAGGCTATGAAAAACAGAAGAACAAATTCTGCTATTAAAACTCATGAATAGTAACTATGGCGAGGTAAAGTCATCAAGTCTAAATTGGTGCCAAGTTCACAATAGCAAGGTAACAAGAGAACAGATGAAGATGTCAACTGTGAAACACAAACTTACAATCATCTAGACCCAAGTATGAAGAACGAATACAGAAAAAGAACTGCACCTGAGGCTAAAAATTAGGCAAATACAAAACAACTTTCAGAAGCAAAACTTTAAAATGTAGCCAGAAGCACTGGTCTATTAAAAAAAATTCAACAGGAATTCATTGTACTGTGGTTTTTCAGACATATATTCTTTTCTCATTTTAAGTAGTACATGGCCATTACAAAAATTAGACAATACAGAAAAAATGAAAGAAAACACAAAAATCTCTGATTTTTTTTTACCATTTAAATACTCTCATTGTGACACCTCTTTCAAGCTGCTCCCCCCACTTTGTTTTTAAGCGAAGACACCAACATGACTCAGTACTATGTGCTCAGGTTGGTGTAAACTCTGCCTGATGGACCGGAAAGGAATTCCTTGCCCTCCTCAGACTACACAAGACTATACTTTTTTCACATTTGTGAAATCCACTGAAGCCATGATAACCCAACTGAATATATTTGTGGTTTTATATTTCATGTGCCAGTTTATAAGTATACTTGAATATTCCTTAAGCAAATAAAATTCATCCATAATTTTTCACAATATTAAAATATTATTTTGGTTTACATTTTGTCAACATTTTCTTTCAGTTATAACAGCAAACACAATTCCCCAAAGGGATGATATAAAAAGAACTGAAGCTTCAAACTTTTTTATTGGCAGAGTCAAGCTGTTTTAAAACAATGGCCTCAATTTATGTGGCACTTGATCATTCATGGAAGGAAAACAAAAATGAGGGACAGGGAATTTATGACATCCCCAGGCCCCAGAGTAAAGAATGCTCAGAGCTGAGCTGAGCCTCACTCTAGTGACCAGACTGATGAGGAATTTGGGGTTTGGGAGCCAGGCTAGATTCTCAGCAACACTACAAACCTGCCCAGTATGGGAAGTCTTGACTCCCTGATAACCAATTTACCATAAGTACATTAAACACTCAGGAATAATGAAGTTTTTAAGCATCCAAAGAACACTAGATATTTACCTTCCAATAGATTATTAAGTTTTTCCCATCAGAACTCCACTCTCTCCAAGTGTCTGGACCCTTTGATGGAACTAGGAAGGAGATTCAAAGTTAGCATCTGAAGAGGCATGTTGCCTGACAGTGGATAATATCAGTAATGAAAACGGGGCACGTGGAGCTATTCTCTCGAGTATTTGGAATAAGCAATTATGGGTGGCTTCCATTCAGAAAGCAAAGCAACAGAAAAGCTAAGCTCTCAACGTGTACAAATTGCAGGGCCCTCAGGGCTGTCTGTCATTGTCCTTGGGTACCTCTCCATCTCCCGTCCTCCTAGCTCCCCATTAATATTAAGAGGCCACCAATCACTTAACTTACTGGCTTCTGTGGTTAAATGTCGTTTTTCATTGCTCCACTTGCTCCATTTCCAGAAAATTTCAGAAGAACAACGAACCCGAAAAGTATATGCAGTATACGGAGTCAGTTTTTCCACAACAACAAGGTAACTTGAATTTTCTACTCCTTTGATTGTGATATTCTGCTGTTTTGAAATAAATAAACATATATGTATGTGTATATACCATGAGTTTATGAATACATAATTGTGCCCATACGCGCATAGTTTCTGGTACAAAACCAACCTCCATGTAATAAACCAATAAAAGTCCATATAAATTTGAATTTATAACTCCAGACTTCATCCACTATGGAGTTTTAATTCTTATATAAATGACTAGTCAAAAGAACTATGCTCCAAAACAGCAACAAAATATTGGGTTATCTTTTAAATCCATTATTAGATTAAGGAACAATGGTCAGTTAACTTATGCAGAGGATGACGCAGTTTTGAATGTGGCTGATGCTCCAGGAAAGCTTCTTAGGCAGGTGTTGCGGTTTCTGCACCTTTGTTTCTGTGCCACTTAGGGTCTCTACTATGGTGGTAGCCATGAGGCAGGAGAGCCACAAACACCTATTTACTTTAAGAAGTAACACACTAGTGAAGCCATGCAACTCAAATCTGAGGCGTCGGAAGGTGCCAGGAAGCTCTCTTAACTCCCAACTGCTCGTTATGGAAGCTTTTTGGGTCCATTTTGCACCTTTGAATGCTTTTCCAGAGAAATATTTAAGTACAACATTTATTTTAGACTTATTGCAAATTATAAAATGGTATATTGGGCTGGAGAGATGGCTCAGCGGGTAAGGCACTTGCCTCCAGTGCCTAAGGCCCCAGGTTCAGTTCCCCAGGACCCACATAAGCCAGACCCACAAGGTGGTGGCCCTGGTGCGCTCTCTCTCTCTCTCTCTCTCTCTCTCTCTCTCTCTCTCTCTCTCTCTCTCTCCTCTGCTTGAAAATGAATAAATAAAATATTTTTAAAAATGGTATGACAACTTAATTATTGTAAATGTAATGAAAAGTCATGATTTGACTTTATAATTACCAGTTACAACTTGCTTCCATTGTTGCCTTTTAGTCAATGTCAGAGGTGACAGCAAAAGCTACCTCTTCATTCACAATTTTACCAGCTATGTGCATACAAGACCTGGGGCATTCTGAACCACACAAGATGAACTCACAACTGCTTTCAAATAACAGACATAATGCCACTGCTACATATTTTGAGAATTTATACATGATAGTTTACCTGATTTTTGAAAACTGAATGTTCTATCCAAAATAACTAAGAAAAACAAGTTTTTAAAAGAATCTTACCAATTCATGTTTTGAATTAGCTTTATGAATTTCAATTTGACAAAAAAGATTTATCCTTGCAAAGTTTCCAGGTAAATGCCAAGAAAGTATAACAACTGTTGAATTGATGTCCTTTACTTTCAATGAAGTTGGAGCATGGGGACAAACTGTAAATAGAATTTATATAAAGATTAATTCCCTTTGGGCATGTCCAGTCTTCTGACATTATGACCTGAAGCTTTCATCTACAGAGCTCATGCTTGAGAACTACACAATCAAGTTATAAAATTTAAAAAAAAAATCTCACAATGGTTGAAATAAATTTATGATTTTATGTTGGGCTACATTCAAAGCTATCCTGAGGTGCATGTGGCCCATGTGTGCAGTTGGACACACCGAGTTTTAAACATTTATTTGAAGGTGAAAAACTCTCTCCTACTAAAACAGACAAGAGTCTAACAGAACAACCAAAAAGGCATCATTAGTGCTGAAAAACAAGATTCTAGGGGCCTTTGGAGAGGACTCTGTCAGGAATGCACTATGAAAGTGTGAAGAGCAGAGTTTGGATCCCCAGGACCTATGTAAATGCAGGGAGGGCATGTTGGGGCCCCTGGAGTCCCAGTGCTTGGGAGACAAAGATGGGGATCCCAGACAAGTTGGCTCATTAAACTAACTGAATGAGCAAGTTCTGGGCTCACGTGAGACACTCTCACTCAATAAATAAGGTGCAGAGCATGTGAGATAGACACATGATGTCAACCTCTGACCTACATGTGCACCCACACATGTGCCTATACACATATGAACATGCGTGCGTGCAACACAAACACACACACCAACCAAAACCACCACCAAGACTCGAAAGAGACGGTGTGGTGGAATCCATAAGCCTCACTTTTGCTGGTAACACCATACTCAAGATTTTTGTTTGGTTTTTGTTTTTCTAGGTAGAGTCTCACTCTAGCCTGGGCTGACCTGGAATTCACTATGTAGTCTCCAGGTTGGCCTCGAACTCATGGCGATCCTCCTACCTCTGCCTCCTGAGTCCTGGGGTTAAAGGCGTGCACCACCATTTTTTAAAACTAATCCTGCTTTAGCTGGTGTTTGGGATACTAAAAGGTAGTAGGATCACTGTCTCTTGTCTCTATCCTTAAGGAATTTCTAACATACCTGGGACATGATAGGTAATAAGAAAAAAAATGCGACAGGAGTCATCTATGCACCTATGTATGGTACTGCCGCCAGCTGCCACAGGCATTTACAGGCAGCACACAGCACAGGAGAGGAAAACCACGCCACGAACACAGGAAGCACGAGTGAAAGGGCAGAGGGCAGGCAGACAGCAGCACTGCCATTCGCCTACAGAATGCAGCCTCTTGGCCCTGTCAATCAGGAAGTAACCCCTCCCTCCACCACTCACTTCCAAGATGCACGAGAATACGCTGAGCTCTTGCTCCTCTGCCTGAGTCTAGAAGCCTGGCCTGGAGCTGCTGCAGAGGAACAGACCACAGGGGAAATGCCCAGAGGAGTAAGTGGAGCTGTGCTGGCTACTACTGACTGCCAGCTACCATCACCGAGAACACCAGCCTAGGACGTGAGGGAGTCTACACTGGGTTCACTGTGCTGGGAAGACCCACCCTAAATGAGGCCACACCATTACATGGGCTGGGGTCCTGAACTGAATAAAAGAGAGAAAGCAACACCCTGTAAGTATATAAAAAAACTGATTCTGCAGAAATTCAGAAACAGTATGCTGGCAACAGTGATGCCATTTTATGATCCTTAGGGACAACTGAGGTCATCAACGTCTCTCAAAATAGCTACAATATAATGTTGAAATATTTTCATAAGACTTAATGAAAATTTTACTGCAACTTGTTCTCTGATTAAATTGCATAAAAAATTTGAAAAATAAGTTTTTAATAACTAGGCAAAGAAGTTTTTAGAAATCAAGAACTATTAAATTCACTATCTAAATGATTGATATAAATTTTTATTTCAATCCAATACAGTGGTAAACTTGAAATTTCATTTTAAAGCTTTTAAAGTTTATAAAATCAGTATTAAGCAACTTTAAAGAAAACAACCAGTAAAACTCATCCATACAAGCACAATCCTGAGGCATGTACACATTATTTTAAAGACACTGCCTGGTGTTTCAACTTACCTCTTTCAGTTATGTTGACTAGCAGGGTTGATTCTGATTGGCCCAATGGATTTCGAGCAGTCAGAGTGAAATTATAGAGTTCTTGATTTGGATGCATTTGGAACAGTAACTGATAACTTTCATTTGTCAGTGTTTCAAATCTTTTAAATGTAACACCTTTTCCTGAAAAACTACAAGTAAAAAGAAATTTTAACATGGCAAGATATAAATATTGCAGGAAAAAGATGGCAAATTTCTAGTAGTCTTTATAAAAGTTCATGTCTCTAATTAGACACATCACAGACTCAAAGTAATGTGTATGATACAGAAAACAGTCAGACACAAGCTACCACCCTGAAACAAAACAGGCTTCATTCACATCGGAGAATCTTTCCCAGACGGTTTCTATAAGAGCTCACTTGAGTCTGCCTGGGGTAAGCTGCAGGTTTAATAGTGCACATGTTTACACTGTCACTTCTCAGGTCCCCTCAAGGTTCTTGCCACAGTACATCCTTTCCTAGTAGTGATTACCTGTCAAGTAAAGTGTAATTTGTATTCCGAGGGCCCACCAATCCTGTTGGTCTACCTGGATTCCAATGACATATAATGTCTTTCAAATCATGTGTCTCACAATTCAGTTTTTGAGGAACGTCGGGTGGATCTAGTAAGAAAAATAAAAATAAAAATGATTATATATAATCACATACATTTTCCCAAAAATCTAATAAAATTTTAAAAAGATTTTTCATAATTTCCTTAAAATCACTTAATATTTACATTTCACTTTTTAAAATGCTGGAATTATTATCCTTTCTGCATAGCATGTTTATCAGAGTCCTTATTACAAAAGAAACAATGAATTGATTCTGAGTTCATTTGGAAATTCCTGAGAGCAACCTGAAAAAAATCAACTAGTACTTTTTTCTTAAATTTTATTTCTAAGTTTTCTAAATTGCAAAAAGAAATCCAGGCTCAATAAGTTACATCAAAATAATCGAGAGGCTAAAACTGTGACTATGTTTTGGAAAGAAGTATCAAGCATATTAAAGTTACTGTCAGTCATATTCCAAAACGATTCCCTCTAATTCTTTGGGTTTTTTTTTTTTTGGGGGGGGGCTTTGCAGGATTAGAAAGAATAAAAAGGCTGCTCTGAAGTAGGGGGATGAAACTTTTGAAGATCAAATGAACGTGACCTTGTATAGAAACTAGTGTTCCTATAATTATGTCTAACTACACATATCTTGAAACTCATGTTTCATAATATCATTTTTATTTAAATATGCTTCATTTTAGGTAAAAAAAAATAATCAACTTAGTTGGGAGTGGTGGTGCACACCTTTGAGTCCAGCACTTGGAAGCCAGAGGTAAGAGGATTGCTGTCAGAGACCAGCCTGGGACTACAGACTAAATTCCAGATCAGCCTGGGCTAGATTAAGACCCTACCTCAAAAAGAAAAACAAAACACCCAAAAAACAATTGCCTACTTGTTGAAATATTATATAAAACAATTTTCTGTTTATTTGCACATGTATGCTTATGTAAGTGCATGTGTACACCAAGGTCTCTTGCCATTGTAAAAGAAAATGCCCCTTCAGCTTTATGTGGTGGCTGAGGAATTGAACTGGGACCTGGCAGGATTTGCCAGCAAGTTCCTTTAACAACTGAGCCATCTCCTCAGCCCCAATAATTTTATTCTTCAGAAATTGCATTTTTCTAAGAGTACTTAGATTATCAACCAAAGCAGAACATTTCCTCCTCGACCTTCCTGAAGATAAGAACACCACCTCCAAGGACATTCTAGGTAGTATCAAAGGATGACCAATGTGCATTGTACTGGCTGTTAGAAAGTGAGCAATTAAAGGAACATTGGTGTACTTAATTTGAAAGCCATTTTAAACCTAAGGCTTAAACTATTTCATTAAAATCACATGTTGGTATTTTGAAATATATTTAAAGAGATTATTTTAGGATTTGGAAGATACACTAAGTTAGCAACATTCCTAAATTGATTAATCCCAGTTCAAATCTCAGCAGATTTCAACTGTGAATGTGTGTTTAGGGAAAAACTGAGAACCTGTTTTTCAGTCATTTCAATAAATTGTGGATTAGCAGACTACCCATCTAGAAAACAAAAACCAGAACCTTGCTTGCTACTTCACAGCACAACCTAATCCTAGAAGCTTCTTCAGAGCTCCCTCAGAGGGGACATGGGACTGCTCCTTGAACTGACAATGCTCCAGTTTGAGTTTTTCTATTTCCCTTCCCCGCCCCCCCCCCAACAAAAGTAGGGTTATTAAAGAGACAGGACTCCCAAATGGGAAGACATAACCTGAAAGAGCGAGAAATTGCCACCACCTGTCTGGTTTATGGTCATTTTATGGGACTTACACAGGAGCAGCAGAGGGGCTGACACTGGTTCGTCTTCAAGGGTACTGACTGACACCAAACCAGTGAAGGCCTATACACCCTGTGCATGTCCCCTCAACTCAACCCAGAAAGTGCCCAAGCTGCATCCAGCAGGGGGTGAAGGCATGGCACTGTTATCATGTCTGTTCCTCTCCTGACTGCCTGTACTGTTCTGAAGGCTACTGAGTCTTTTTCCTTTTTGTCCTTGTGGGTTACCTGACTGGCTTGTAATTCACCATGCATTCTGCCCTTAATGCTCAGAGGAGCTAACTCCTATGAGCAATATTTCAACCTTCCAAAGTCGTAAATGAAGGCTACCCCAGCTTTCGAAAGGGAACTTTAGGCTACAGGCAAGATGGCCTTAGTAAAGATACTCCACTGCAGACAGGGCACTGAGAGAGCCAGACATCACGTTGTGCTTAGCCCAGAGTCTTTCTCTTGTCCTCAAATAGATTATTTAAATTTAGAGAAGACAAAAAATACTATAGAAAAATTTTGTGCAAGATCACTAATAATACTTAAATTTAGGCACTTAAAATGAGTTTAAATAGGAAAATAAATATGAAAAAAACTCTTAAGCAATATTAGAATTAAGAAATACCACATACTGGGCTGGAGTGATGATGATTCAGCAGTTAAGGCCCTTGCCTACAAAGCCTGAGAACCCTAGTTTGATCCCCCGGTACCCAGGTAAAGTCAGATGCACAAGGTAGCACATGTGTCTGGAGTTCTTTTAAAGTGGCTAGAGGCCCTGGTGTGCCCATTCTTTCTCTCTCTCATAAAGAAAGAAACAAATAAATAGAAGATGGCTCAGCAATTAAGGAAGGCATTTGCCTGCAAAGCAGAAGGACCAGAGTTTGATTCCCCAGGACCCATGTGAAAAGCCTGATGCACAAGGTGGCGCATGTGTCTGGATGGAGTTCGTTTGCAGTGGCTGGAGGCCCTGGTACACCAATTTCTCTCTGTCTCTCTCTCTGTCTCTCTCTCACACACACATATTCTCTCTCAAATAAATTAAATATTTAAAAAACATAAAAAATAACATATACTAAGGATCTTTGAATCAATAATGCCGTTAACTACAAAGTTACACCTTAGTAGCCAGATGTCTCTGATCTTACTACAAAACATGTAACCATAGAGGTAAACAGGCAACGAGCTTAGGACTCTTTAACATGAAAGAATTCTGAGACCTTTGCATTGTAGGAATAAGAGAATCATCTTGCAGAAAAGGAATGAAGGTTTTCAAGGGACAAAGCAGGGTAACAGGAAGTCTAAGGTAGGACAAACTTACATCCTGCAAAGACAACTGTTCCACACACGTTATCTTCTGTCATGAAAACCACATTTGTTCCACTGTTTTCAGAGACAGAAATATTCTGAATGTGGATTGCAACACTGTGCCCATAAAGATGGATAAGGGGATGGATTGTCTTGCCAATCTGTCCTGAGAGCACTTTGGTCTGACTCACACAACAAAACGTGATGTCTGAGCCTACAAGAACCACTTTGTCTTGAGGAAAAGCCTTGTTGTCAGACTCATGAGTCCCTAAAAAGAAACAAAAGGGATTATAAATACTTCAGAAATGTTTTCATAAAATAGTCTCCATAATTAAGACTTTTCTTAAGATGATTTTCAGATATTTATTACTTGTTTATTTATCTATTTATTTTTGAAACAGTGTTTCACTCTGTAGTCCAGGCTGACCTGGAACTCACTATGTAGCTCAGGCTCGCCTCTAACTAGTGGCGATCCTCCTTTTGTTTCAGCCCAACGCTAGGGTTTCAGGTGGGGCCACCACACTTGGCTCCGAAGGTGATTTTAACAAACTGTGGAAATGATCCCTGGAGGTGTCGTCTTCAGATGGTTTTCAAGTAGCCCAACATATACAAAACATTCAATAATGTGTTTTGGAATGCAGCCCAAATGCAAGGTATGTCTCAGGTTTCAAAGAAGCAAGATACATATATGTAAGAAACAAAACTGTTCCCTAAACATAGAATAATTTTAAAGGAATGGGCATATTTAATGAATGAGGTTTGGTGTGCATTTTCTGTATGTATATAGAAACCCACTGAATTTGAATCTACAGACATAAACTGGTGACTTTACACACTGGCCTGTGATCCAGTTCCATCCCCCACAATTACTCTGTCATAAGTAAATAAAATCACAAAATATGCTAAGCACATGCTGAAGCACTCCACACCTCAAAAGCAGTGTTTCTTTAATCGCAACACAATACTCCCTTGGTGCCTCCCCAAGAGCCAATCTTTGTAATGACCACCATTTTTCTGTCTATGCCTCCTCCTTCTTTACTGACCTTGGTTTCTACCACCACCATCCCGCAAAAATGGCTCACTGGTCCCATGCTCAACCCAGAGACACCTTCTCAGTCATCTTTCTCCTTGACATCCACCTGTTTCTACACTCTCTCCAGTCTCCTCCTCACACCTGTTTCTGCACACTCTCCAGTCTCCTCCTCACAAGCCCTCCTCTCTGGGGCTCCATAGCGCTGCACTTTCCTAGGCCTTCCTTCAGCTCCACTCTTAGGCTCAGCAGCTTTTAGGGGTGTGTCCTGGTCCCTGTTGTGGTGACCTTTGGAATGTGGGTACCTCACCTGATGCCCGGCTGTGCCTATGATGGTGCCCCACTGGTCTTCCATGCCAGCCGCCTTGGATGCTTTGCCAGCTGGACCTCACGGCCTCAAGATCAACACAGTGACCCAGCTGTCTGCCCGCCCAGCTTGTCCCAGTGAGCAGCGCCTCCAGCCTCCCTCGGCTCTACTTCTCCTGTCCTAAGCACCCCATCATCAATTCTGATTTTGCCCCTCCCGTGTGCTCCCACCTCATCTCCCCTTCCACTCCTAAATCCACGTGTCCCAGATTGTGCCTTCACGGCCATTTGCTCAGCTGCCATACACTCCTCAACTACTGCTTCCAGTCCCTCCAGACTGTCATTAGAGCCTCTACCTGCAGTGAACTCTAAGCATGTTCAAGACCTTATTTCATTGTCAGTTAGACTTCTGGTTCCCCTCCGCCATGGTCACCTGCACGAGTTTTATCTAGTGGCCAGCTGATTTTTGGTGTGCTCCCATAGTCTCATGTTCAGTACAGTGCCTGAAGCCTCCAGGGACCCGTTCCACAGGCACATGTGTTCTCGCTGCTACCAACATACATTTTTTATTCTGCAATAGCCTTGAGAGTAACTTTTCAGCCTAGAAATCATCCAGAAAGTTCTTTAACAGTGCAGACTCCCAGAACCCATCTCAGACTTCTTTATTCCAAACCCTTGGGATGGCAGGCCTAGAAGCTCTGCAGGTGACCCTCAGGTAGCTACTGGAATTCCAAAACCTGGAAATGTATACTAACCCTTCCTCTTCAGCAATCTAACTCATTTGACACAAGCCTTTAAATACAAGCTTACAAGAAATGTTCATCAGTGGGCTCCAGGAACTCCACTCCTTAGGACCAGCAAAATGCAGATGGTCAATGTAGCACCTAATCCCCACATAGTGAGTGGCACATTGCAAGGGAAGGTCTGAGGTCCAATTCCAGTAGTGAAGTGTATCTTTACCATTCAGAGTCGTATTGTACGTCACCTAAAAATAGAGAATTCCAAGTGGCAGAATGTTTTGCTTTCCTTTAGCATAAAAAAGAAAACTTTCACAAAATGGATGCAATCACCAACTGAGTAATGGCGTCAAAGTGAATAGTCTGAATTTTGTAAAACTATCTGCATTTTCTATGGCCATAACAAGTTTAATGAACAATAATCATTGTTCAGTTATGTCTGCTTATCAACATCTGGCCATTTATGAAAACATTCAATAAAGTACCCAAGAAAAATATACTGCTGTATCAATGATTCTACTTTCTCTTAGAGAAAAAAAATTAATGGGTTTATATCTCTAAGAGATAAAATAAAAAAGAAGGGAAGCATTTCAATGAATTAAATTATTTTAGACTGGATTGATTTTATTATCCCATATGTACAACTTTTAATATACAATTTTTTAAAAAAATACTTATCTGGTAGAGAGCAAGAGAGAGAGGACAGAAAGGGAGAGGGGGAGGCAGAGAGAGAGAGAGAGAGAGAGCGCAAAAGAAAGAGAATGGACACACTAGGGCCTCCTGCCACTGCAAACAAACTCTAGAACATGTGCCATTTTGTGCATGTGGCTTTATGTGGGCACTAGGGAATTGAACCCGGACCTTCAGGCTTTCCAAGAAAGCATTTTAACCACTGGAAATCTCTGAAGCCTATAATTTTTTATAAGTTTAATTTAAATGGAACTTATAACACCATGGAATATTAATCTCAACTGTGAGAAATGCGCAAGAATTTAATCATAATACTCAGACATCTTGGGAGTTAAAACATAAAAAGATCAAACAAATGTATTTCTTCTCTCTTAATCTGGAACTCCTTCTAAAATCAGAATACAAAGATTTATTTTTAAGCAGAGATGCACAGGGACCCTCATATAACTGAAACAGATGCAACAATGACAGGAGTTTTGCCAGCTGGAAAGCAGGTGGAACAAGAGCAATCAGCTGAGCACACTTGCAGGTGCTGCGACTCAGACTGCCCAGGGAACACCAAGAGACCACCTGGTTTCTAGTACAGGACAAAAGTAGGCTCAGGAGGAGCTTACACCTTCTCCTGGAGATCAGAAGCTTATCTGCAGATACCAGGCCCCCTTCTGCAGCTAAGTTCTCCAAAGGCTAGCTTTGTTCACCTTAGCAGCAAAATAGATATAAGTTCTGAAAAGTAACACAGAATACTTATGGGTTGAAAGTTCTTAGGACTGCTATGCTGGGCCCTTGTCCCCCTAGTTAGCTCCCAGGAGACTGCTACATAGACAAAATCATATCCACCATGCATAAGTATAAACAAATTTCCCTGTGGCTTAGAACAGGTCAAGACAAAATGCTTCAAGTAGCACCAGAAACTTGCCAATCGGACAGCTGTTCTAATCACCCATATAAGGAAGTCCCCTGTCAACAAGTCCCCTGAGCAGTAAGATTTTATTTTAATAGCCTGCCTCTCACTGAAATATGACAGCAATCAGAAAGTATAGAAACATTTCTAGGGGGAAACCAAAAGCAAAATAAGGAGAAAATACTAAGTAGAAGAATCTGATTAAAAAGTTAAATTGTTTATATCCACATAGATAAGAAAAAAATATTTCACCTATAAAGTAAGACCAGTATTAAAAAGAGGAAGGGAAGGAGGAGAAAATGAAGATGGAAAACAGAAACATAAGAAAGACATCCAGAACACAGGAAGACCAAGTTTCTGAAAAACATTTTAAGAAAAGAGGAGAAAACAGAGAACACAAAATCAAAGAAATAAGACAAGTTCCTAAGATAACACATTAGACTAAAAGAGGCCAATTGGTGTCCAAGCAAGCAGATGTCAGTAAGTCACTGGACAAAGCAATGGTACTTGTCTTCTGATAATAATAACACTTTCCAGTCTGTACATCTCTATACCAGAAATCCCACTCCAGGTGGGCTACGTCTCAGTGCTTTCATTTAGCAGCATTTTACACTGCCCAGTGACATATGATCATCGTCTTCTCTTCTCAATAACAGTAGCATTCATTTACCTATTTGTGAGAGCGAGAGAGCGAGAGAGAGGGGGGGGAGAAAGCAAGGACACAGAGAGAATATAAGAATGAGCCTGCCAGGGCCTCTTGCCTCTGCAAAAGAATTCTAGACACATGTGCCATTTTGTGCATCTGGCTTTGCATGGGTACTGGGAAAGTGAATCCAGGCCAGCATGCTTTGCAAGCAGGTGCCTTTAATTGCTGAGCAATCTCACTGGCCCAATAATAACATCTTTGATAATTTTAAAGTTCAATTATATCTATAAGTTAGCTATTACATACAGCAGATTGCATGTACAATAGCAAATAGCTACTCTAGTATATGATTCCACCTAAGTTTCCAAACCAGAGGAAGACAGGAAACAGAGCAGAAAGAGGACCTGTCACAAGGAAAAGGCATGAGTGCCTGGATGAGGATGGTAACCCTGGCACAAGAGCTTCCTAACAAATGAGCTGACGCTGCAGGTGGTCCCTCCTAACTTAGTGGTGCTCTGAGGGACTGAGGCTGCTGGAGCCCCTGTGATACTGTTGGCCACCAGCCTCAGCAACTTACCACTGTGGCTGTACCAATGTCACCAATGTTTATTCAAGCTCTTGTGAGAAAGGTGAGTCAGACAGCCTTCAAGAGATGGACACACTAAGACAGACAAAACACTAGTATATCTGAACATTCCAAGGAGAGACATACAACCCAGAGAGAATGAGAGAATGAATTAGTTAAGCAGAAAAATAAAACTGAAAAAGAGAGAATACAAGAAGTTCTATAAGAAAAAAACAAAGTTGTGAACATTATTTTATTTTCTGTACATATGTACGTGTATATGCAGCATTTGTATGATGAGTATGTATGTATGGGCACATACATAGCACAGTGTGTGTGCACAGGTCACAGGGAAAGTTCAAGATGGCGGTGCTTGCCATTCTCTTCTTGTTGCTCATGAGCTTGGGACAACGCTCCTGACTTCCTCCCACAGCCACAGGCACACTGAGAGTGTGTGTTACTGTATCTGGCTTTACATGGGCTCTGGGGATCCAAACTCCAGTCATCGGGCTTGTACAGCAAATACTTTGAGCCACCAAGTCCTGAAAATGGTATTTATATTACTATAATACAGTGAGCATTATTCTATCAAAAATTATAATAGTTCAACTATATTTGAAGAGACTAGGAAACTAGGTCAGGAGAGGGAGTGAGGGAAGAGGCAGTTACCAGGAACATGAGTTGGGAAAGGAGAGAGGAATGAATTCTCACCTTCCAATATGGGAGTTAATAAGACACTGCTCAAAACTATATAATTTTTTTTAAATCTGGAAATAGCAACGTAAGCATGTTATTTGAAAAATGAAAATAATGAAATAGTTTAAAGATTTGAAACAGCTGGGCACAGTGGTACACAGCTGTAATCTCAGAACTGGGGAGGTAAAGGCAGGAGGACTGTGGGTTTTAGATCAGCTTGGCTACATAGTGAAACCATGTCTCAAACAGAAAAAAGAAAAAATGGAATACTAGTTCCCAGAAACAGACAAACAGAGAAGGGTGCTGGAGAGCTCTGGCCTCCTTCCCGTCTTCAGCTGCATGACTGTGGGCAGGGGAATGCCCTAAATAAGACATGAATGCCTGGTATCATTCATTCGTAAGCTACTACCAGGTGCTATCTTTGTGAAATAATGCAATTATCATTTTATAGCAGTAATTCTGGATCAATGAATGATATTAATTTAGTAATGTGCTATTTATTATACCTGGGGCATTTCCCTTTCTGCTTCACTGTTGTGAACTAACTCATTTTCTTTCATCTTTGTTGTCATTTTCTCATATAAAAATTTCTTCCCAAAGCAGATGACTGCTTTATTGCTGCTATGTGTCTTGTGGCAGGCAGCAAGCTGAAGTTTTCAGAATAGTTGTTCCTCTCATTAACATGTGACTTCACTTACACTTAAAGAGCACATTTCTTATTCCAGTACCATGAACCACCTGTTCAACTTTTCATAATTATTCCTCATGATGCCTCAGATTAAGAACAAAGTGAACATAGGTCAAAAGAAAACTACCCAGAAATAGTATAAGAAAGAGAGGGGAGAGAGAGAGAGAGAAAGAAGCATTAACTAAATGATATAAAGTTATTTCAGACTATTATTTAGTGATTTCTTTTTTATATTTTCATATTTATGGCTAAATATGTCTAAGCCATTTTATGTACCATACTAAAGATAAAATAATTTACTAAGTAAAAGTAGATCTTCATTTCCTTCATATAAAGACATGCTTATTAGATAGGAGTAAAAAAGATAGCATTAACAGTGTTCAAGTGGTAGAATCAGGGGATAATTCCCTTTTAATATCCTAACTTTCCTATAATGGCTACCCAAGTGATTTTTTAATGATAACAATATGGATTTTAATGTCCACTGAAATATATACATCTGTTTCTTTAATAATACCAAAATGCATTCATACCACCTTAAAAGTTTTTAATATGCAAATTTATTTTTATTTTTTAAATTTAATATGCAAAAAAAGTTTTTAATATTTCTTTTAATGTCACAAGGGAAAATTATATATGTTCAGACTTACTAATTTTATAAGCTCCATTCTTGGTGTGCGCAGGACTTTAATTTCCCAGGTAACATTTGAGTGGTGTGGAAAAGCAGAACCCTTGTCATCCCATGCGAGGTACAATGTGGAGGTTGAGAAATCAGCAGACAAATTCAGGATCTCCGGGGTGTTTGGAATTAAGGCTTAAAAAAGGAAATGAGAAAATTAAGTAAACTAAGTTATTTTTATACTATACTTCCATTAACCAATGACGGTAAACTCTTCCTTCCAAATCAAGGAGAGTCAAGAACGCAAAGCCAGCTGGGCGTGGGTGCACATGCCTTTAATCTCAGCACTCAGGAAGCAGAGGCCATCCTGAGACTATATGAATTCCAGGTCAGCCTGAGCTAGAGCCAGACCCTACCTTGAAAAACCACACACACACACACACACACACACACACACACACACACACACACACACACACACAAAAGTAGAGCAGACTCAGACTCTTGAACCTACCACTGGAAAACAAGAAGAGATACACGTATTTATTGATTCAGCAGCAGCTCCCTGGGATCAAGCAGGCAAACAAGGGCTGTGCCAGCTGGCTGTGTCAAACCCCTGACACATTCTCTACTACAGAGAACGACGAGGTTCCATTGGGTGGCAATAGGCTGGGCCTAAGACAGTGACCCTTTGGGAAGAGCCCTACATGTACTTGTCATGCCTCTCAGCAGCAGAGTCCTTCACTGGAAAGCCTGCCACCAGCTTGAGGAACTCCAGGAGCTGGTGTGGATATCATTAAAGACTGTCCTGATGACAATGGCACTGAGTGAGGAAAGCAAAGTCACTGTGAATAAGGGCAGGGTGGAGAACGAAGAGCTGAGACAGGCTAGTGCAGCAGGGGTGGGTATGTGCAGACTTCAAGGGACTGACCCAGAGGTAAGGGCATCAGCTGGTGAGGGCTGAGCAATAGGCTGACTACATTATGTTGACAAATGTGAAAAAGGATTAAAAAACTGTTGATGTTTCAAAGAAATGAATGAATCAAGAAATAAAGGTATTCATTGTGAGGAGAAAAAGAAAATCAGGATTTCTCTCAAGGTTTCTCTCCAGAAAGCAACAAGATAGGCTAAATACATCAGGAACCATACACAGGTGCAGAAAGATCAATGTGGATGTCAGTGCCAGGAAATGCCATGTCTCAGCCTTCTGTAGCCAGCTTGGTGGGAGGAGCTAAGGGTTAGAACCACACATGACTCCAGAGGAGCTCACTGATTGGAGCTGAAGAAAGAATTGTGAGCACACAGGCACTGTAGGGCCATGAGAGATAACTACACAAGACAACACAAGAGCCCAGGATGGAATGATCTAGAAGTAAAAGGAAACCAGAGAAAATGCAGAATTACTGAGGAAAGAGGTAGGTGTCATCTGAGCCAAGTACTGACAACACTGGAGGAAGTCTGTGAAGGTCATGGCTCTCTGAAAGTGAATTACAGAAGGCAGGAGACACCTGCTCAAGAACTGGATGAAGCCCAGGAGAAATCTGCACACTGAAGAGAAGTAGCATGAAGAGCGATGTGTCTTTGACAGTTTTGGGTCTCCCTACCTACAGAGTGACACTACTGAAAACATGTTTCGCATGTGGGTCCATCCTCTGGTAAGAGGACAGAGAAGCTGGGATGCTTGCCTGATTCTCCTTCAATGGCAGGTATGTGCAGGACCTTTCTTTTCTTACATCTAGTCACTCCTCATGAAGGTCAAGGGCCTACAGATACGGTCGTGGCAAATGTAAAATTTCAGGAATATTCAAGGGCAGGCTGGCTGAACTGCTAAATACAAGAAAGTGACAGAACAAGCCATTACACACTGTCAGTCTTAGAACCAAAAAATTAAATTTTGCCAAACTATGCTGAACAGAGTGTTCAATGCTAGATATACATAAGATGTTTAGGGTTGAAAAGACATAGAATGTGTGGGCTGAAAGTATTACCTGCACAACAAAGTCACTGGTTACACAGCTATACAGGGGCAGTGCAGGATGCTTTACAGGAGAAACTTAAGTGGCAGCTACTGAGAAAAAGGAAACAGTGGATCTGGAGCCAGGAGAGGGCAAGTTCAGGTGCCACTGTGACCAGAAAGGAGTTAGACTCTTCCAAGGGTGTGATTCAAGATGTCACAAGAAGGTAACTAAAAATAAAACAGGCCATTAACATGCTTCCCTTCCTCACAAGTCACAGCCAGGATTTCTAGCTAAAGACAGTGAACACCATGATTACAAATGAAAGGACATAAAAATATCACTCTTGAAGTAGACAAGAAAAACCCATGAAGAAAAAATAGCAAGAGATATTATATAAAAAATGAAAAATTTGCAGTATGAAAAAGCCTACATTTTAAAAAATTATAAACTCAGAAAAATATCTGTAGAAATATGGCAGAGATACTAAACATAATAGGGAGGACTCCTGTGAAGTCAGGAGGAAAACAACAAATAATAGAAAACCCACTTAGGAAAAGTAATCACATAAATGAGAAAACAACAGTGATATGATTTGGAGACCAGCAGATTAGAATGGACAAAATAGGGCTGGAGAGATGGCCCAGCGGTTAAGGCACTTGCCTCCAGTGCCTAAGACCTGGGTTCAATTCCCCAGGACCCACATAAGCCAGATGCTCTCTCTCTCTCTCTCTCTCTCTCTCTCTCTCTCTCTCTCTCTCTCTCTGCTTGAAAATGAAAAAATAAAATATTTTAGAATGGACAAAATAAGGACAGATTTCACCCAGTCTCGGTATGGAAGTAGAAAAGCAGCCAATTCAACAGGATGTTTATGGAAATGCAAAGAGTTACAAAATTTTTGGAGAACAATTTGGCAATGGACATTTAAGTCTTTAAAAAAGAGGAGGGGCTCTTTAATCAGCATTACCAATTCTAGGAATTTAGCCCAATTAACACTAAAAAAAAAAAATCACAAATATTTGGGTACAAAAATGTTCATGAAAACACTGCCTCTAATGCTGTTAATCTGGAAACAAAAATTAATTTACTAGAGCTCTAAATAATGATGGTACTTCCATTTGATGGATATTATGTGAGCATTAAAACAGTGTAAGGTTATAGAGACCATAAAACAATATGCTAGTCACATGGATCCATCTCACATACAATCAAAGAAAGAAAATACATATCTCTGTATCTTAAAGCCAGCCCTGAGCCCTTCACAGAAACAACATTTAAGCCACAATTAAGAATGACTGTTTCTGGAAAGCACATTTGTTATTCTTTCAAACACCTGTGCTGACAAAGATCCTGTCAAACACTAACCATTCCATAAATAAAAAGGACTGGATAAATCACAGAATTCATTTTATTTTCTCTCCTTTGCTTTCACATCAGTCACCTAACAGAGCTCACCCTGTAGTCACTATGACTCCATCCCATCGCGGTGGTCAAGAGGTGACAAACCTGTGCTACCAAGGGAGTCAAGGAGAATCCGGTTGTGAAAGCCTTGGTGCCCAGCCAAAGTCCCATCACAGTTGGCCTAAGTTTCTTTTGCTCTTCTATTGTGCTGGCAACATATGACCTAGAAATCCACTCAGAAGCCCTGTGACCTGCACAACACTCAGCCAGAAGCTCATGGAGCCCATTTCCACACCACAGGAAGCATAGCTCGCTGCAGGGTATGTGAAGACCAGGAGGGAGTCTCTCTCTTCTGGAGCCATGTCTATCTGAACAATGCTGGGGGAGGGGTGTATGGGAATCAAGCAGACCAAGAGAGTTACAAAAGAAAGCAAGTGAGAGGAAGGACCCCAAATTGTGGGATGTCCACGTTCACTGACCAGAAGACACACATCTTGACTGTATGCAGCAAGGGTAATCGTGAGCAGTGCCAACTACACAGCACTGCAGTACCAACAGTGACACTATCCCATTTTTAAAGTCAATTTTCACCTGGGTATAGTGGCACACACCTGTAATCCCAAGTCCACAGAGGCTGAGGCAGGAAGATCATGTGTTCAAGGCTGAGGCTACATAGAGAATCATGTAGGTCAGCCAGAGCTACACAGTGAGGTCCTTCCTGTCTCAAAAAATAAAAACAGGGGATGAAAGATGGCTCGGCAATTAAGAGCACTTGCTGTGTAAGCATGAGGGCCTGAGGAGGCCTGAAAGACCACGCAAGTTCAATCCTAAGACCTGTGTAACAGCTAGGTATGGCCACTCACATCTATAATCCCAACCCCACAAGGGAGCAGAGACCCAAGAATCAAGAATTGCCAGAGCTGGTGAAAGGACTGCAAGCTTAGTAACAGACTCCAGCTCAAATAAGAACAGGTGGAAAGCAGTGGAGCAGGTCACCTGAAAAAAGCATGAGGTGCCGCAGCCCCCCACACACAAATAGAAAAATAAAAACAACACAATGATAGCAACACATAAAAGAAAATACTTACAAACATCTTTTTCATTTAGTATGAATTTACTTGGAGAATCTTCAAAACCACGTAGATAGTTTATTGTTACTTCATGATCCCCAGGTGAAAGAGCTGGGATTTTAACATTTGCTTTCTCTAATCGATGACAAGAATGGAACCTGCAATGAAAGATACAGAATTTTCCTTAACAGATAAGAAACATGATTAACATTACACACACAAGAAAATACTCTCTGCTCTTTTGTATACAAAAATAGGGGTGGGTTGTACTGCATGTTAAGACTGAAAAAAAGGGAAAATTAATGGTAATTTTACCAAGGTGGTAGGAAAAAAATAGCAGACTGTACCAGAAAGTACAGGAAGTAAGCAGAAGTGACTCTTTAGGAAACTTCAAATCCCACCTCAATCCTCCTAGCTCTATGTTCTTCAGCACCCAACACTCAGGGACCATCACCCAGTGCTTCATGCTAAGGTGGGGCTCAGTGAAGGCCTATGGAAGAATTAAACTAGAAATGGCAGCCACTTGCCCACTGCTCTGCCTCAATTCAAGGTTTGCTGTAAGGAAACTCTCTCTTCATTCGCCTTATTAACTGGCTTTCTGTCTCCATCTAGCCTCTCACAGATGGATGCTGTTTTCCTCTTTTTTCACAGCCCTTGGCCTTTCTAGGATCATGTAAGTTTTTTACTTTTAACCTTTCAGGTAAACTTCAGTTAGCAAAAAAAAAAAAAAAAAAAAAAGGACCTTGTAGGCCTCTTGCACTCCCCCCACACCCCCCTGAGGACCTCTCTTACTTGACCCCCCCACCCACCCAGCATGACCTGAGAGCATCTGAACTCTCCAAGTCACATCATTTCATGAGGTCACTGCACCAGATACTCAGAGGACCACGTTTTATCCCTGTTCTGCTGAGGAACTGGGTGTCTTCTACCCATGACACCTGCCTCGGCCAGCCTCTGGGACTGCCATACTCAGGGGTCTTTGCTCCTTTGCGCTTCATGCTGAACTTCCCTCAGCAAGACACCCACCAGCAGCACTGTTAGTATCTCATCACTCGGAACCCTTGGGGAGCCTTCCCTCTGCCTCTCCAAGCAAGGCATATCCACTGTGGCTTGACTGGCCAGAGAAGGAAGGAAGTCCTTTCAACCCGCCACCCATCTCACAATACCTGTAGCCCAGACAGATGCTCAGCTGGAGCTCCCAGCTCAAGCTTAAGTGGGAAACAGCCCTTCATTTTCACAAGCAAGGCATCGGAAATAAAGACTCAGGCTCTTTGTACAGTATAATCTGGCTTGTCCTGGCTGACGAATCACTCCAATGCTCACAACAATGCTCAATACACATACACTGGATGGAGAAAATCTGGTTGTTTACACACTTAATATATCCCTTTACATCAGGACCACACACAAGCACAAGCTTGCTCAAAGTTCTCTGGCTGTGCTCTGCAACTCATAGGGAAAAGCAAAAGAAATGGTTTAGACCGCCACTCTAGGCAAAAGAGCTTCCAGCCCACCCAAGGTTACTTAAGACAGATGGAGGTGTGACAGAGCCTGTCCCCTAATTGCCCGGGTCCATTTCTCCCTTTCCTCTATACTATGAACCCAGAGTTCACTGGCACATAGCCATCCAGCTAGAGCTTACTTCTCAGCCTCTTGAGGAGCCTGGCTGAGCCATCTGACTGTGCTCTGGCAAAAGACATGTCAGTCAAAGGGTTTTGTAAGTTTCAATAGAAAATCACTCTTCCTTTCCCTGCTTGCTTCCGGGAATGCAGACATGATGGCTGCTACTCAGGCAACCTGGAACCATGAAGCCCCAGGCAAATGATGGCAGAGAAGCCTGACAAAAAGGAGCACAGGTCAATGGCAGCCAGGCTAGCCTGAGCTATCTATGCCCAGATGTTTCCATGAGAGTCAACACCGATGCGAGGAGACACTAGTTTTCCATAAATCAGTAAAACCTCCCATAGCAGGTCAGCACATGGTATGTTCCACACTCACTGCGCAATTACCAACGTGGCTCAGGGAAGATCCTGCTTCTGTCTTGACTGATAGATTTAGAACTCGTAAGAAATAGAAAGTTGAGTTAAAAGAATCATTCAAAATTCCCAAATTAAACTGCCGTATCCTAAAATGAAAGAGAAAGCAGCTCTGGGCTGTAGCTATATAGGAATCCTAGGATTTCCATTACCTGTCTTCAATGCAAACTTCATTAACAGTTCCATGGCCTGCTCCAAGGGGTGCTTTCCAAGCACAGTCCCACACTTGTAAATTGTTAGTTGTACACTTCAGATCTCGAAGTGCTCCTGAAGAAGGAGAAACACACACACACACATGTAGACACAGAACACAGAGCAGCCTTAGAACAACAGCAGCATGAGCACGGAGCTGCTGCTTGGCACAAAATGCCGGGTCCTCGTAAGACTGACATCACAGGAGACGTAACGATGAACATAAGCCAACTGCCTGAGTTCCATGGAGTTAGACTGCTATCAAAAATTTTACTTCCAGACACCAAAGAAAACTCCAGGAAGTGACTGAATGGGTAGATTCAATGACAGGACCAAGCGAGGGGCTGAAGGAAGTCTAGTACCCTTGAATGTCCAAGGGCTCTAGTTGTGGGGAATGGGGGGGGGAGTAGCTGTGCCCCACATCTACAAAAACACCTAGCTTCCTTCCACTGGAGCTGTGAGCATATTATGCTCAGACAGCAGAGGGTGCACAGCTGTCTTTGGAAAACTATTTTTGTACGTGTGGGCTTAAGCAAACAACTCAGAAGATGACAGTCCTAATAGTCCTGATTCACATCAATACAGTGACATTACATCATGGAATACAGGCACTACACAATGAAGAAAAGTCACCCTGTAAAGAAAATTAAAGATAGAAGAGTGTATAAGAAAGTGGGAAAGAGGAAAGAAACAGAAAAAGTGGGAGGGGAAGGAGAAGGGAAAAAAGAGGGAGGTAAGTCAGCAGGAGGAGAAGAGAAGGGGGCAGAGGGGAAAAAGAAAGGAGGGAAGAGATAATTCAGTGTGAAGAAAAAAAAAAGATATCTCAGACTCTACAAATTAGCCATGAAAAGGCCTCCTTATGACTTTCATGGATCATGGGCATGCTGCTAAATTAGAAATTTACTTTTGTAAGAAAGAAAACAGAAATTTATTAGAAGTGTTCACATTAAAAATCAGGTGTGGTGGCACAGGCCTTTAATCCCAGCACTGGGAGGCAGGGGTAGGAGGATCACTGTGAGTTCAAGGCCACCCTGAGATTACAAATCCATGAGGCAGCAGGGTTGAGTGCCTTTTCACAGAAGCAAGCCAGGATGTATCTGCATAGGCATTCCTAATGCACTTAAATAAGATGCAAATAACACATTAAAAGATACTTAAGAGGCCATTCATAAAACATTCTAAAAACGCAAAATTCCAGACAGAAAACAGCTTTACTGGATGGGTGGGGCTGGCTACTGAGGTGCTCAGTATGCTGGGACTCAGCCAGATCTTGATGGTGCAGGCAGTTACCAACTGCATTGTCAAAACTCAGAGAACTATATCGCAAAGGAGTATCATTGTGTGTGCATTATACTTTATTGTTTTTACATGGTAGAAGAATGTTTTGATCTATTTTAAGGACCTTTAAAAAAAAACTAAAAGCATATAGAAATAAGAAATTACAGAGAAATGGGTTTTAACCAGTAAAACCAGAAGGCATCAATAAAGACAAGATTGTTGCAAGCTTGCTCCTTTCCTCCAAGTCTGATGTACTTACCCCTCTTCTGGCTATTTACTTGCACCATGAGATGTAGGAGAGTCAGTGCTGACAGGACCCAGCGGAAGTTCCGAGCCATCCTCATTCTTTTATCTTCCACCATCCAGGATGGCTGTCTCCAGCGTAAGTAAACATCCATCATCCATGTCATACAGTGAGTCCTAGGACAACAGAGAAATCCAAAGGTGTTCAAATGGCTCTAAAGACACGCCTCACATGGCACAAACAACACTGATGACAGCATAACCATGTGCTGGAACATGCTATCTGCTGCCAACAGACAAGACTGAACCGAAGCCACCCTGGCTCTCCAAGGCATCCATAGCTATTGCACACAGATACTTCTTCAGGAGTTCGTCACAGGGTCAAAGGTCCAATGATGGATCAACCACCCCACCCAAAGACTACTAAAATAGAGAAAGCCATCCATGACACTGAAGTTAACAGACTGGGTCCCAGATGTACCACTTACTTTGGGCCACCACATGCATTCCATGGGCCCTAGCCTCTCTGTGCAGAGTTTCCTCATCTGCAAAGTGAGGGTGCAATTGTATTTTCCTCCTAAGTTCATTATGAGATTCAAGTAGTGCTGGCATGGGCTAAGTTCATATTACTGTGTGTTTTGTGAGGGACAGGGAGAAGCAAGCAAGCAATGGTGACTACTGGATTTGGTGGCGAAGCAGTGATGGACAAATGGATGATGCCATTTAAATCTTTTGGTGCATGAAGAAGGGGATGGTGATTAGAGACAGAAACTAAAGGAATCAAAGATGTGCTCATAGCCAACAGCCTTGGCAAGCTCCCACTCCATACTCCTAACATGCACCCTCCGCTAGAACCTAACATGTTCCCTGAAAAGAGCCAGGAGGCAACACAGACATAGGTGATACTCACCCTGAACACTCAGGGGTCCTCAGAGACAAACCAAAGGTCATGAACATATGAGCAAAGCCCAGAGTACTACAGAAAGGCTCGGGATAAACAAGATAGCAAAAAGGGAAATAAAAAGTACTCCCAGGAAAAATAGGATAATGTAGGGAATGGAAAAACGTAAAAAAAAAAGAAAGAAAGAACAAAAACCAAACCCTCCAAAGAACACACTCAGAGAACACAGCACAGTGGTTGGAGCACACAAGTGTGCAACAAAGGACAGTCGGATATAAAAACAGTGTCCTTGGAGCACACAGCACAGCTGTAAGAACACACACTGTGCAATGAAGGACAGTCGGATATAAAAACATTACCTTCAGATCTCACAGGACAGTGGTAAGAGCAATGGAAGACAGTTGATCAGATATAAAAACAGCTCTGAGAAGCTAAGTAAACTAGAAGATACTGAAAAATTTTAAATAAATAAAATGCAGGGAAAGCAATAAGGACAAAACCAAAAATATAAGCCAGATGACAGGCAGCCATTCTCCAGCGGAAGAGAGCCAGAGTGTCATGAGCAGGGGCCCATGAGGGAGGGCTCAGCACTCCTCGCTGAAAGCAAATGAGCATGGTCATCTCTGATAGAAGACAGACCCCAAAACACGGGTAAGCAAAGCACACATTTCAAAGGTGTTCAGTTATTTCTGTATAAGCAAACGAGTTCCTTGGGAGTTCAGTTTCACCAAGCTTACTGTTACAATGAAAGTGTATCCACAGAATATCTAAGGCACCAGCTGTTGACATTACAGAATCACGCAGCTCTACAGGCTAGCTCAAATCTGGGTTCCCACAGTCACACACTAACCCCACTGCCTGGTTATGCAGGTCATAAAGGAAGGCCTCCCTACACCATTACAGGTATGCTAGAAGGGAGATGCAGGACCCACCACAATGCCAAGATGTGGTGAGAGGGCTAGAGGCAGGTGGCCAGGGGAGAACTCAGGACCAGATGCGGACTTGGCTCCATTACTAATTAGCAGTGTGACTAAGGGCAAATCGCTCAATCCCTCTGGCTTCTGCCCGCCTGCCACTGCAGTTCAGAGGCAAAGTCTGCAGGGCCTCCAGGAGACTCCCCAAAGCCAAGCTGCAATGCTCCATTCCTGCGCACAGATCAGCACGTGGAACCAATCCAATGCCAGCAATACTTCCTACAGTGGACTCTAGAGGAAGTCAGTGAGGTGGGCTGGTCCAGCATAGAGGGATCAATGTGTTATCAGCAATGTCAAATGGACAGGATAATAAAAACTTCCCTCTGTCATCACCTTTACTTACAACATTTCAGACAATATGTTGATATGCTAATTACACAGCTAAATTACCTCCCAAACAGACTTTCAAATGAACTGCTCTGAGGGGTCCCAAAAACACACATCCAGAACCTGTCAATGTACGTTTGGGAGTGAAACAGATGCTTGTAAAATTTTTTCTCTTCACTTCTGATAGAACCACTGTTAGAATTTGCTTTGTGGGCTGTTGTGATGGCTCAGTGGTTAATGCGCTTTCCTG
Organism: Zapus hudsonius; assembly: GCA_004024765.1. Lineage (NCBI taxonomy): Eukaryota > Metazoa > Chordata > Mammalia > Rodentia > Dipodidae > Zapus > Zapus hudsonius. The sequence continues at coordinate 61,756 of PVHP010002542.1, forward strand.
TGAAGCCTAACAACACAGGTCCGATTCCCTAGTACCCACATAAAGCCAGATGCACAGAGTGGTGTATGCATCTGGAGTTTGTTTGCAGTGGCTGGTGCGCCCATTCTCTCTGTCTGTCTCTCTTCTCCTTATCTCTCTCTGCTTGCAAATAAATAAATAAAAATATTCTCAAAAGAATTTGCTATGTGACTTCCCCTCCTCTCCTAGGCCTTAATTCTCAGAGAAGAATACATCTTTACCGAATTTCAGGAATTAACGTTTCAAAATCCCAAGAGCTGTCTCCTGAAGCAGCACTGGGGCAATGGGAACACCTACAGAACAAAGTAGACAGCACTTACAGCAGGTGCAAGTCTCAGCAAGGCTTTGCCAAATTTTTGTTTGTTCAACACAGGGTAGGAACCTGTAATTTCTTTTAAAATACTCAAATTTGTATATGTAAGCAACTAATTCCGATTTTAAGCATTCTAAACACTAAACAAGATACATCTTCAAAACTGTACCTTGCCCCAAGATTATTTCCTAAGTATGTATTACTATTTTAAAGGACTAAAGATGTCAATAATCCCCTCTGTTTAAGAAGAGTGGCTATGCAAAATCAATTTATAAAACTGGTTTATGGAAAGAACAGAAAGAGCAAAGCCTGTTTTTTTGTTCTTCATATACACACTTACCCCAAGTTCAGGCATCCTGAAGGCCAGGCAGAGCCCTAGTGTGGCCCCTCATAGCTGGGCACTCATCTGTCAATTGCCAAAGCCCAAGCTTTGAGTTCCTCCTGTGAAAATGGCTTGTTCATGCATGTGCTTGGACTCGCTTTGCCCTTAGTGCTGAGAATTCTGGCTCCAGTGCATATGAGGTTTTGGACCTTTCTGCTGAGGCTAATGAGAAAAATGAGCTGAGAAAAATAAAGCTAAAGCCAGATGCTGCAGCCCTGATATACTTTCATTAGTTGGTCTCTGCTTCTCCTGTATGGTGGCAGAAGCAACTGGACAGAGGGCGGTGGAAATGTGACAGGAGTGTGTCCCATTCCTGCAGGCATGCACCTGTGCCTTGGAACATTGTCTCCCCATTCCTCCCTGCACTGAGGGAAGCCTGGGACACCTGCCCAGTCACAGCCAGGAATATATTGCTGTTGGCATCTTCTAGCTCCACAATCCCATTTTTTGCCACCACAATGAGACATTCCCTTGTATCACAAAAGGAACTAAACACTGAGCTGTAAGCCTGGTGAGAGAGCAGCTGCTGACTCACTGGAAGACAGAAGAAACGCACAGGCAGGTCACAGAGGCCAAAAACAGCTGCTGGGAGGTACCCAAGCAAGAGGAAGCCAGGGGAGCTGCACCATCCACACTGCTCACATCTTCTCCGTCCACTGAGACAGGACTCTGAATTCCCTCGAGTGTGGACAAGCCTCCCATTACCACGGGGACAGGACAGTAACAGAATAATCTCCTGAGTGGGTACATTGTGCAGGAGACACTTGAACAGTTTTTCAATAAGTATTCTTGGATTATGAGGAGTCACATAGCACAATCAGACTTTTTTGTTATTGTTTGGGGTTGTTTATTTTTTGAGGTAGGGTCTCACTCTATCCCAGGCTGACCTGGAATCACTATGTAATCTCAGAGTGGCCTTAAAAAATTCATGTCAAATCCTACCTCTGCTTCCCGAGTGCTGGGATTAAAGGAGTGTACCACCACATCAGGCTCATTTCAGTCTTTTTACATGAAAAGCTAAAAGGAACAGCTTCTACAATTCAATATGATTTTCACACTTGACTTATACACTCAGACTATTAACTGCGACGATAAGGTGCATTATCAAGATAAGGTGGACCTCCCATTATTCATTCTCTGGAGAAAACTGGATGACACAGCTCACTAAAATGAGGAGGAAGAATGGAAGGGATGGGCAAAGGAAATAGAAAGAGAGAAGAAAGGAGGGCAGAAGGGAAAAAGGATGGAAAGGGTAGAAAGAGAAATATGAATACACAATTCATGAAACTGGTCCTGTGCCCAGTTCTAGGTGGATCTCACTCAAGGTCGCACTAGAATGGATATGGTTCTCCAAGCTATTCTGCCCTCCATGATTCCTACATTGGTACTGTTTCCCCTCTGGCTTTCCCTTTGCATCCCTTTCTGTAACCTCCTTATGCCAGCTGTGAAACTTCTAGAAGGAAGAATGTGACTTCTGAGTGCTAAGCCCCCAGAAAAAGGGAAGCCTCTTCTAAATCATATCTTGATCACAGTGTTGGCCCATGGGTACAAGTGGTGACAAGTCCACAGAGGACATATTTGTCATTAGTCCAGAGGGTACCCCAAGTGCTGCCAATAACAGGAACAGAAATTAGAGTTGTGCTTCCCAAATTGTACACTGAGATACCCCCCCAATACCAAACCAAACTAACAGGGTGCTCACAGAACATGTTAAATTTTGAACAGGCAGCCCAGCACTTATGGGACCCTTTAGCCCAATATAGTTCAGTTTCTGCATTCGTTCATGCTGCATTCCTTTCAGTGACAGTACAGTTTAGGTGACGGCTGGGGTAAAAACAAGGACCACCCAAAAATCAGTGTAATGCTGGAATGCAATGTTTCCAAAGCTTCAGAGACTATGCAGCATCCAATGGGTTCACATGTCACAGCAGTGATTGTGGTTGAGAATGAAACAGAAATATTATTATACCCTTTAAGTTGATATGCATGACTTTTTAAATGTTCTACTGAAGCGCTATATCATAAATGCCTATTACGTTGCATTGGACCTGACTGTCTTAAACTGCTAGGCAATTCTTTTGACTGGAGGCATCATGAAAAAACCAGTGAACTAAGAAAGCCTGGGAATCTGAGATGGCCCATACATAGCTCAACTGCTGAGGAAGTCCACTGTTGCCAGCTTCACTGGTATTTGCAGACAGAACAATACTGACATGCAACACACACCTGCCCCTGTCAGTACTGAGGGAGCCATTCCCCAAGAAGGTTTTAGTCTATGATGCAAATAGGATAGGCTTGCTAAATTTTGTCTTGATTTCTTTGCATTTCTAAGATTTTTCAGAATGACATTTTTCAGAAATATCAGGTTCACTTCAACAACTCATTAATTATCCACTCCAGGATGTCAAAACATGTTTGAACACATCCTTCTGTGCTCAGGATCTTTTCAAGGCTTGCAGGCCTTCTGCACACAGCTGAAGGCCCCTGGAGTGGGAAAAGGCCCTGCCAGCTGGCCGCGCACAGGCTTCCCTCCCAACACAGCAGCTCCCCAAGCCCTCCATACTCCCAGTACCCCCATACTTTCAATTCTTCCCATCTTTCAGGACTGCTGGAAAATCTATTCCTCTCCACTATAATATCTACCCACTCATCACTCATCTCAACCAGGATGAAAGAGCAACCAGCATGTAACAACTTCAATAAGTACTACATTTCTATCAAACTAATTTCTTCTTCTGTCACAAGGGTGAAATGTTCTGTCATTTAAATAACCTGAAGAACATTCCCACAAGAGATTTTTAATATGCAAGAAAGCAAGATAAAAGTTTACTTTACTTGGGGGGCAGAGGTAAGAGGATTGCTATGAGTTCAAGGCCAGCCTGAGACTACACAGTGAATTCCAGGTCAGCCTGGGCTAGAGCGAGACCCCACTTTGAAACAAAACAAACAAAAAACAAAACAACAACAGCAACAACAAAAATCTTACCTGCCAAAACAAATAGAAAGAACTCTTAGGTTCTCAGAACAGGTTCAACACCATTTATTCAAACTTCTAGGAACCAGAAGTGTTTCAGATTCTGGAATACTTGCATTTATACAAGGAGATACACTGGAGATGGAAACCCATTCATATTCCATATGCACCTTATAACATGGCCTGAAGGAAGTTTCATGTAGAATTATCGGTGACCCTGTGTTTTGATTACGGACTGTCACAGGAGGTTGGGTGCAGAACTTCCCACTGTGGCATCATGTTGACACTCAGAAAGTTTCAGATTTTGCAGACTTCAGAGTTCTGATTTGGGGGTTAGGATTTCTCAACCTGCAGCTGTTTTTCTCCTCTCCCATCAATACCAAGGATCATCTTTTTTTGTTAATCTCTTCTAACTTTTAGTTCATTAAGAGGTAATTCCTTGATTCTATAGTAAAAATAGCATTTTGTATGTTCACTGGAAATTTGTGATTCCTTATCTGTAAAGCATTCGTTCTATCCTTTGTGTGGATATACATCTTTCCTTCTGCTTGCTGAGAAAGAATCATCAAATGCATATGAATCCTATATCGGCCTTACCAACTTCCTGACTGGTCTTCCCTTCCTTCCCTGCGCACCTCCTGTTTCACAAATTGTCACCCATGTTAACTTCAAGTACATGTTAGGCTTTTAGCATTTTAGCTTTAATTCACATAAAATTAACTTCAGTGTGTAGCGTGAGTCAGAGACTCAGCCCTCCCAATGTTTACCAGTTATGCCAGCTATATTCAGTAAGTAATCCATTCCTTCCCTCACTCACTCCAGATGCTATAAGACAGCATTCCTTCTCAGCTTGCCTGGTGGAACTCCCCATCTCTTTTCACCCTTCTTTCCTGCACTGAACATTATCTACTCTTGTGGCTTCAACCACCTTATACACTAATGACTTCCCGGGATTGGCCTCTGTCCAGTTATAGACTAACCATTTACCAGACAAGTGCATGCTTATCTACACAAATCCACTCAAATGAATCCCAGAGGCAAAGGAAAACAACTTTGAGGCTATGGATGCACTTGGAAGCACAATAGATATCCCCAAACTCTACACATACATGTAGAAATTACCTTTCCCTTCTAAATCTGCTCTCCTGGGCCCCAGGCCCAGCTCACAGCACCCTTGACTTTTCCTCATGCTACTCTTCCCTCAGCCCTCCTACCTGCTTACTAATTTTACACCCAAACATAACTTTATTCTCTCCTGCCCACTATTCCTGTTTCCATGGCAGCTTCTCTGGGTCAGGACCCCATTATTTCTGGCCCAGGTTATTTAAGTCACCATTAATTCAACTCCTGCCTCCAGCAAGGGCCTTACCATTCCACCTTCCCCAGTAAGCTGCTGGATGCACAGTACCTACATCTCTAACCCTTATTCTTTTGAGCTCCAGGCACAGAGATGTCATACAGTGGGGAAGGGACAGAGCTGGGCAATGTAAACCAGCTCTGCCTTCAGTCTCTGCTCTAGAACACAGTCCTCAACTGTGAAAGCAGAAGAAAAGACTCCCAGAACTGGAGTCAGGAGTTCTGAGCTCCAGGACCAATTATCCACCAGAGAAACAGAAGCTGAGACTAGTCTCAAGTTACAGAACTATGACTCCATGTTGTCTTCCCTACTTTACATGTCACTAAAAATACATTAATAATAAAACCCCTACAGTTGTTTTCCTTTTGGGACACCTTGTCTGTCACCTCCAGCACTAGCCCTGTAGAACGTGGTGGAATGTGCTCTCCTCCCACCCTGTCTGTCCAGGTTAATGGTGTACTGAGAATACTACCTGCTTGAACAAGCACTTCCAACAATCGTATCCTGACAAAGATCAGCCAGTCTGCATTCAGGGAACAAAATGGAAAATAACTGCCCTCTTACTGTTTTCCTTCCAACTCTAAGTACACTGCTGATTGGTTAAGCTCTTAACTCAGCAGGTGCAAACCCAAACACACTGAGAGCCAGCCAGATGAAGTGGGAGCTACTGGCTGCAGGAAGTGCAATGACAGGCACCCCACAGCCTGCAGCTAGTGCCTGTGCTACTTTACACCAACGGGGAACAGGGCCAGGGAGCTTCCAACTTTAAAAAAAAAAATGCTGTCTTGCTCTGCACAGACCAAGAAGCAAAGAGGAAGGTGGAATTTCTGTCAGTGAGGTAGGACTCCTCACCTGCAAGCATGGAGATGTGTCCAGTCTTTCACCCTCCCAATCAGAGATTCCATGTGAAAAAAGGTCTCTGAAATCTCCTTACTTTTAAATGCTAATAATTTAGGGGAAAAAAAACACCCAAACAAACAAAACCTTACTATGTGAGCCAAACAAAACACACTTGCAAGCCAAAAACAGTTCTTAGGTCAGGCACCAGTTAACAGCCTACCTCAGAAGGAACTGGCATTGAAAATCTTTGTCTTGAGCTGATTTTTAATTTCTGTTTCAATGCACAGATAATGACCTAAATGTGCTGAACTGTTTGACAGTCTTTGGGGCTAGAATTTGAAAACTCTGTCCTCCAAGAGAACAGGCTAAGACCTTGAAGTCCAAGCACCACTGTGAACCAGAGAAGCCTCTCAACTGAGAGGGGGAGGCAGTGGTTACTGCTTTCCCCTGGGCGCCTGTCTTCTTTGAGAGCAATGAGGAAGGCATAATATAGGCAAACCAGAAATAATTGATACTTGGCAAAAGTATTTCAAGAGTGGCATTTTTGTCAAAAAGAAAAAAAGCCCACCCAGATTGTATTAGTTTTTATTTTCACTGCTGTGTCCAAATACCTGACAAGAAGCAAGTGAAAGAAGGAAGGAAGGGTGAAATGAGCATGAGGGGAGTTGTCAGGCACTACCACTGCCTATGCCAGAGCCTCAGATGTGCTAGGGAACTAGAGCAAACTTCCAGAATTGGGATGGATGGCTGGACCCTTCCCCTCAGCCAGAACTTACTGCAACGTTCCCAGATGACTCTAGGTACCAAATTCCTTTACCACACATTAGCCTTATATACCTAAAAATCTTCCATGGCTTCTCACCTTCAAGAAAAGTCCCAAGCTAAACATGGCATGAGGCTCCGTGTTGTGCCAGCCTAAACCCCAGTCCTATGTCTGCCCACCATTTCCCACTGCACAGGGCTCAGGTCTCATTAAATGTGCCAGGCTCTGCCTTCCTCTCTGATACTCCACCACCCAATCATCTTTCCATGCTACTCTTATCTGTCCCTTAAGAAACATCAACCTGCCATCAAATCTCAGCTCACATTCCCAGATCTATCCCCCTGCCTGCTGTTAGATAATGATGACCTATAAGACCATCTTGTTCAACAGACAGCACCACCAAGATTTTTATCCTTAAAAAATATGTGCAGCAAATATCAGTTTTAATATACTTAACACACAGAAATGTGACAAAAAGATAGAAATCTTTAGCAATAAAAATATGTAATGCATACACTAAAGAACATAAATGGGTAATAAGCATTAAAATGACACGGAACACATTCATTCCCACTATGACTTGGAAAAGCTAGCAGAATGATGCTGGGTACTACTCGGGGAAAATGTGGACAAGCTGCAACGCAACATGTAGCTGCCACTAATGTCTTTCATATGTCACACATGAGGAAACACAGCCACTGTCACTACTGCCTGCACTCTTTCAGTGCTCCACAGGGGTTTGGTATTTTTCACATGTCACACATAAGGAAACATGGGGATTAAGAGACTTGCCCAAAGTCTCATAGCCTGTAAAGAACAAGGCCACACAATTCTAACTCATGCTTGTGCTTGTGACTCGAGTTGGAATTCTGAGCCATTATGTTATGATGTTCTTCTAATCCAAAGCATTTGACTGAGTGACAATGACGGAGATAACCAAGCTGGCAAGCATCTATTGAACGCTCTATGTATTCAATTTGGTGCCAAGCATTCCACATGCAATTTGTAAGCCACTTCTAGGAAATGGTCTACATGAGAAATTAGACAAGACTGTAAAGAAGATGCTTGCAAAAAGCAATCTGCAATGTAAGCAAGACAACAACCAGAGTACTTGTCACTTGGGGGCTGGTTCGGGGACCCCTCCATATATATTCTAGCCCACTTCTTTTCCTTGTTCTCGAGCAATCTTGTTAATTTAGATTAAACCAAAATGTACTGATTTTGAGATTTATCTTAATTCTCTCCAGATGTTTACACAATTTCCCACCTGCCGTCTTTCCAAATTGACGTACAATTTGTCACTTGTGAGTTTCATGGGTATTTTGAGTCTACAGCACAAGAGAGATTCTTAATTTACACCCAAACCTATTCTTCTGAAGCTATACCCTATAACAATAAATGTCAAGGTCAGTTATCCCAGAAGAAAACCCAAGGCAGGACTGCTAGTTGAATGCCATCCTTGACTACATACTGAGTACCAGGCCAGTCAGTAATACACAATGAGACTCTGTACCCTTCTCTCAAAACCAAGCCCAAAACCAAAAAGCCCTAGCACTCCTCCTGGACTCGTGCCTTTCCTCACAGCATCCTTCACTCCTTCCCCAGGTCCTGTCAGCAAAGGCTTCACACACACTCAAAACCAAACATCAACCACTATCATCACTGCTACCCCTAAAACCAGCTGTGCCAGCCTACTGTCTGGACTGCTACCAGCCGGAAGCAATCCTCTCATCTGGTTCTTGCTCCCCAAACACCAATGTTGCACGGTTGCTGCAGGAACCTTCCAAAACTATCCACCAGATCATGTCACTCCCGTTTTAAAATTGGGCCAATCCTTATAAACACCTTCCACTCACTCCATGACCCTGTCAGGACTGTTTCTTTTCCACACACAACTCTCCTTCCACCTCTGTCTCCAAGGCATTGGGACATCCTTCCATTCCTCCTATACACCAGGGCTTTGCACTTGACATTCCCACCACATGAAGCCTCTTTCCCTGTACCTCCCACAGTGAGTCCTATGTATCATTCCAGTCAGAGTTAGAACATACTTCCTCAGCAAGTCCTCCCTCCTCAGCCACAGAACAACTGTCCCCTGCCAGCTGCCCACAAGTCCACAACCCAATCCATACAGCCTCACCCTTCACCACAGTTTCACCACAGGGTCCTGCTTCAAGTCCTCCAGAGAGTTCATGGATGTCTGGAATCATCTCTGTACATGTGACTCCTACTGACTGTCCATCCCTTGCCAAGAGCCAGGCCAGCTCCGTAAGAGCAAGGCCCCTTGTCTACTTCAACACCACATCCCCAGGCCAGGCACATAAAGAGTATGCTGGAAATAGTTGTCAAATAAGCTGACTACATAGATGAGTGCATGAATGGAGTATCACATATAACTGTACCACAGAAGATGATTAATTTTTTAAGTCATGTTACTAAATGACGTATTCATCAACACTGTTTTCACATGGTGGGAAACATAGATATTAAATATATGTCTATATATGTGCAGAAATTACTCTGGTAGAATACACAACACAGTGTTGTCTGACGTTATCTCTGAATACTGAGACCAACTTTTAAAAAATTATAGTCTCAAAATTTTCATTTTTATACAGTAAGCATTTTTACCTGTGTAACTTTCAGATATATTTTGTCTATTTGCAAGCTGAGAGAGAGTAAAAGGGAGGGAGGGAGGGAGGGAGGGAAAATGCATCAGAGCCTCTAGCCATTGCAAACGAACTCCACTTTGTGCTTCTGGCTTTACACAGGTCCTGGGGAATTGAACCCAGGTCATTAGGCTTTGCAGTCAAGTGCCTTAACTGTTGAGCCATCTCCTTAGCTCACCTGTGTAATTTTTAAAGATAGTTCCACTTCTAAAAATGTAACAATCTGATATTTAAAAACTCTCTGAAAAAGATTAGCGGCTGATAAAATAAGCAAATATTTTTCTTACTACTTAAATAAATGTGAAACAAAATGATACAAAAACTATTTAAAAGTCTTTAAAATATTTAACATTCTACTCAGTAAACCAATTTTAAGGAAGAATTTGAAACTTACTAGTGTTGGATGGTCTGAGTCCCAAGAGTCCACAGTAACTGTGGGGGCTTAGTCTCCAGGGTGGTGTTATGAGAAGACAGAAGCTGGGAGAGGCGGGGCCAAGTGGGAGGGCCTCAGGTTATGCTGGGTGTGTCCTCAGAAGGGACTGTGGGAGCCCAATCTCTCTAACTCCACATCCACATACCTCCTCCATAATGCCATGCAGAGGAGAGCCCTCACCAGGACCACGTCCCTGCCAGTACCATGTCCTAAGCCTACAACACTGGCTAATCAAACCTCTTTGTACAAGAAGCTTATTATGCCAGCTGTTTCATTAGAGTAATGAGTCTGAGTAATTTATTGGGGGGGGCAGTTAGGCTCAAACCCTGGCTTTGACTATGAATTAGAAAAAGTTCAAAGCAATGCAAACACTCACATTTTAGCTCATTCATAACACAGAATGCACACAGCCATTCATACCTGCTGAAGAGCTGCTAGTGGCATGGGAAGCAGTCCATGAAGTGTGACAAAACAGACATCTAAACAGTATCAGCATGGCCTCAATTAAGAAGAGGGAAAACATGGGCAAGGAAATGTTATACACCACAGTTTAAAACTAGTAATTTATAGACCATGCCTTTACCTGTTTCTAAAAAAGTAAAGATTATCTGCCAATATTCCAAAACACAATTTAAAAATCAAAATTAGAAGTTCTGGAAATACCCATTACACACCCCACAGGGCAAAACCCAACCATAGTACTGATCTATCGCTCCAGAGTTTTCCATAGCTCTCCCCTTTCCTTACTGGATCTAATGGCAGTCAGCTTCCCATCACTGTGACAAAATACTAAATATAACCAAATTATAAGAAAACTGTGGAATTGGTACCACAGTTTGGAGGTTCAAGTTCACGATCAGTGTGTCACTTTGCTCTGGGCGGCAAGGCAATGGAAGAGCATGAATAGAATCAAACAACTCAGTCAAAGAGGGGGCCAGAGTCCCACACCTCCTTTAAAGGCATGCCCTCAATGACCTAAAGGGCCCCACATGAGACCTACCTGTTAAAGGCTCCATCACCTCCCAACACCACCACCACAGGAATTAAGCCTTTAAGCACTAGGCCTTGGGAGACTTTCAACCTCCAAGTTAAAGCAGTCCCCAAAACCAACCATTTTTCAGTTGCCATGTACCTTCTAAACTGCCACTCTTGTCTCTTGTAGATAGTTAAGAATATGAAAAGCCAGATGTGCTAGCTCACACCTGTAACCCCAGCACCAGGAGGCTGAGGCAAGAGGATTACAGCACATTCAAGGTCAGCTTTGGTTAGAGTAAAGTCTCTTTCTTATAAACAACAACAAACAAAACATAAAAAACGAAGGGGGCTGGAAAGATGGCTCAGAGGTTAAGGCACTTGCTTGCAAAGCCTAATGACCCGGGTTCGATTCCTCAGTACTCACAGAAAGCCAGATGCACAAAGTGGTGCATGCATCGGGAGTACTTATACAGTGGCTAGAGACCCTGATGTATCCCTTTATAGTCATATATTCTCTTGTCTCTCTGCTTGCAAAGAAATCTATTTAAAAACAAAACCAAAAGAAGAACATGAAGTACTTTTGATATCTTCTATCAAAATAAGACAAAAGGCTGATCAGACCTGCTTCACAAGGTCAAGACCTCCACTGCCCTGGAAACATGGGAGTCTTTAACCCCAGGAATACAGCCTGTGGTCATGAGGACAGCATTCATGGCTCTGACGGTGACAGACCCATCTGTAACTGGGTTGAGGCTGTCTTTCCAGCAAGGGCTGGCTCTGTCCTCCATCTAGCCAGCAGCCATGTTTGCACATCAGCACCGCTCAGCTGCTCTCCAGTGCCCTTTGTGCACTCTGGGCATCTCACTATGAGAAGCAGTGTTTCTGTGACAGTGACTTTCTCCCTCCTGCAGATGCAACCATTGGTTCCAGTGGAGGAAGGGGGAGTATAGTGGACCATGGAAGCAATGCTAAGGGCTGAAAATGGGGTACACAATAAAGGATAAAATGTTGACCATTGCTGGTGGCCCTCATGATTCATGAAATTGTCTTTTTTTATTTGGCTGTATGGGGAAATAAAATGCCAGGTCAGTATTTGTCCTGAAGGTTCCAGAACAGATCTTTTCATACCTACTGAGAGTGGACTCTTCATCACACAATTTGTTATGTACATATTACAGATGTACAGACTGTGTGCTATTCACAACTTCTGCCAACTTTAAAAACTTTTTTCAGAATTACAGAGCTAATGTAGTTTTACATACTGTCAAAGGGAAACCTCATTGTCTCTCAGCAAGATCATGTGCTGGAATTTCTCATGAAGGGTATGTGTAAATTCCATGCCTCACAAGTTTATAAGGAGCTCATTCTAATGAATTGTACAAAAGATAATCTTAAAAAGCCAAGAGATCTTTGTAACAGTTATGAAAGCCTGTCCTTCATAAAAGATATAGTAGCAATTTTCTGTCTATTAGTCTAGGACATTTTCACCTAAGTTTAATATAAGCCACCACTAAATGATACATAAATGTCAATAAACGGCATGACCAAGCTGCTCAGTCAGCAGGTTGAACAAGCATGCAGGAGTGTTTGTTCTCTGAAAAGTAACATCATAACAAAATTCCCTTTAAAACTGCAGGAGAGAACTACTCCATAGTTAACTGTGAACTACCATTTATTGAGTGGGTCTCCTGGCTCTGCACTCCACCAGTCACTCCTGAATGTCATTCAAGGGGCAAGGGCACACCTGCCAGGGCACTACAGAACTCTGATGCCTACCTACTGCCTAGCAAAGCAGAAGCACCCAAGCATGACTGAGTAAATCTGGTATCTCTATTAAAGGAAAACGGAGGGTGGACCCTGCCCTTCCAGAGCACACACAAGACTGCTCAAGACAGAAATGGGGAAGAAATGTCTTCAATTCAAAATAAAACTCATTGGCAACAGAGATGATATCTATTTTAAAGTAAATAAAAACTAATCAAATTATTCCCCAGTGATCAAAAGCAATAAAATATTGTCAGAATGCTCTGAAATGCTTTTTACAGCAGTTTGATATAATTTATACAACAAAATTACTCTTAGAAATACTGTACTGGTAAGGAATACAATTGTGGCCTGAGCTATCATATCAGGCCTGAGGTCAAGGTACCTTTGGCAAGTACTTGCTACCCATGAGAGCCAGGAGCTGGGCTCCACCACCCCACTCAAGAAGTAAGGAAACAGACACAGAACTTACCCTGTACTACACAACATGTTCAATTAAGAAAGAAAACGGAACTACAATTTCAACACACGGAAATAATGACACCTAACATTTGGAGCATTATCTTGGACTCTTATGAAAGAGTATGTATGAAATTGTTTATGCATGTGCACATGCACATACACATACCAAAAACAAAATAGAAAAACTTAGATTAACTTAAGCTTGCTGTTTTACAATATGATTTTTCCAATGACATATTCAGAGACTCTTTCTGAATCTCGATATTACTATAAGGGAACAAATAGATTACTCCATTACATGGAATTACCACAGCTCATTCCATTAGTCTCCCTATGACTGAGTGTGTAAATTGCTTCCAATTTGTAACTAGTTTTTTAAAAAAGTTAGGAAATCATTATTGAAAATTACAAGGCTTTTAGTTGGGATGGTATACATTTTTGTGTACTGGTGTGGGGGAATGCATGGTCATCTTGGGAGACAAGTTGGTTTCATACCTAACAAGCTCCTCTAGGCTGGGTGCTGGTGCATCGCACTGAGTGGGCTTCCCAGCAAGTCAGCGTCACTGTGGGAAAGACGAGGCTCCAGACGGAGCAGGGCACACACATGCACTATGTAGGCGAGAACCGCTGCTGTAAGTTGGTTTCTGCACACATACTTTTCTATTTTTTTCCCCTTAGTTTAAATTCCTAGTGGTGGAAATGCCTGACTAAGGGACAGGGTACATTTTTGAGGCTTTTGATGAGTAATACAAAATTGCCCTCCTGGAAAGTTACAATTGAAAGGAACCCACAGGCACATCTCAAAGAGACAATTTTCAAAGCCTCCAGGGTTAGCTAGATTTAATTTTAAACAACCCATTCTTACATGGCCATAGCCTTTAAAAATAGTAAAACTATTGATAAAACACATCTAGAAAACCAACAAACAACTCAGGCATCTGCAAGTCCATGTGTTCTGAATAGAAAATACAAATCTTTAACAACACTGGATCCCAGCAGACAGAAGCTAACAGGGTTATTAGGAAACCTAGTACTCAGCAAGGCATGGTAGCTGTGAGTTCAAGGCCAGACTGGGACTACCGAGGGAGTTCCAGGTCAGCCTGGGCTAGAGCGTAACCCTACCTCAAAAAAGCACAGAAACAAAACAAAAGGAATGCTGAACCAGAAACTGAGGATAACTACATTTGCTTTTCTAATAATGGACTTCAGTAATTGATTTAATAAAACCTTATTTTATCCTTTCACAAGAAGCTTGTGAAATCAGAATTTTTTCAAATTTTATAGGCACTCTCTATATGAGAATTGGATATTCTCAAGATTCTTTCAGCTAGTCATCTATCATTCACTGAACAAATATGGGAGTGTCACCTTAGGATGAGCACTGTCCTAATGCTGGGGACACAGTGAACCCCACAGTGGCGAACCACTGCTTAAGGGGCTGTTATTCTAAGCAGGAGGCAGAACTCTGCAAACCATGCAGCTGCTTGAGGACTGGGTGCTAGACAAAGTCTAACCCTCCAGGTGTCCACTTCTCCTGTAAACTTCAGAGGCTGACAAATGACCTAAGGCCCTCTGACTCAAATTCCATCCTCTCTCTGGATTTGTTCTGATGCTCCATTTTCTGCATTCACAAGAGCCCTTACACTGTTAGCTCTGCCCAGTTCTTGCAAAGGCTCTCCCTCAGAACCAAGGGTCCATCTACAAAGCACTCGTGGTTTGTCCCTTCAAGGACAAACACAGCTGGATAACTGATGCTCCAACTCTGTTGCTCTCGAGAGGATTCTCAGATGTTTCCACCTCCTTCCCCTTCACACTGAGTATAAATACAAAGCAGGAGAAATGCCATGAAGATGGGTCTCCAAGCCTGCTGTGTAGGAAATCCTGGCAGCCTGTCCCCATGCCTTAATGTTGACAGTGGCTCAGGTGGCCCCTCACTCCAGCCTATGCGCAGCCCAACTCAACCAACCCACTCAGTTCTGTCTGCAAAATGGCTCCACTCACCAACCGGTCAGCATTTTAAGATAAAAACTGGTTAGCACTACTTCTGTCACCTTGTGCTATTTCCCACCAGATGCCCTCACCCCAACATTTCTCTTGTCCTGGGATGGAGACTTCTTGGGGAAGAAGACACCCCAGGAGCCTCTGGATCCCAAGGCACCCAGGCTGGAAGCACTAGCTCCTCAGGGCACCTCTATGTGTATACCCTGAATCCAATGTGCTCTCCCAATCAACCTAGTAAATCAGAAGGATGGGTAACACGCAGGATTTTCTCACCTCTGTGCAAAAGCACATGAAGAAAATGAGCCATGAAGCCACAAAAAGCAGCCAGTGAGCATGAACCTCTGTTCCCTTGAGCACCGTCAGCACAACATATCACTAGAAGGAGGAACATATTCCTTACCACTTTAGACAGTTGAGGGTGGATTTGGAATTCCTGACCTTCTGTAGTTCAAACAAGGAACGTCAAACAACTGGTCATAGTAGTGGCCGGCACTAGAAGCCTCTGAACTCACCAAGACTATCTCCCTGCTTCTCTCACCAGCTAGTTCAGAGACTGCCAGAAGACAGCGGCCGCTCACTCAAGACGGAGGCAGGAAGGAGCCCATTCTTTGAGTTAGCATGGATCTTATAGAGAAAACTGAAGAAAAAGTTATCTTCTGTAAAAAGAACTTACTACCGCCAGTTCTCAACTAAGTAGAACAGGAAATTTTAAATAATCGAATCTCTCGTTCTACAAGGTCACAGAGCTCCTGATGGAAGCAGGAGCCCAAAAGCCAGTCAACACAAAGACTCCAGGCTCCTAGTAGATATCTACAACAATTGCTTGGCATGAAACGCATTTCCCAAGCTTTCAGTTAATATAAAGGAACATATATTTAGAATGACAAACAGATTAGAAGTTGGGAAGAGGAAATACCACAAGTTCCTGATATTTCCTAAAATAGACTCACATACACATTCCTCCTGGGAGAATAAAAGTACCTGCATAAAGCATATCTGTCCATTTTCCCAAAAGAACTAAACACTCAATATATAAACCAGCACCTCTGAAATCTCTAATGTGTGTGTAAATGTCTGTTCCACTAACATCAAGCTGAAAATATAGACCAAGTCTCTCACAAATCATTATAAGTATTGAAAAAAGGCATGGTTTTAAGGCTTCCTACTCGAATCTCATGGAAGACAAATGACTTAAAGCAAGGTGGAGGAAACGTTAACCAAAACAGACATGGTAAGGCCAAGGCCAGAGGCATGCTGGAAAGCTCAAAGGACTCTTGAAACTAAGAATTTAGACCAAAACCAGGCAAGATTATTTTTTAAACTAGTTATTGTTTACTTATTCAGCAAACAGTAGGAGCCCACTATATGACACAGGGAGTGTCTTTGGTGCAGGTGCAGCAGGGGCCAGGCAGACCTGGGCCTGCCCTCCTGGAGCCTCTGGCCCATGGAGGACCCCTTCCCTCTCAGTCTCTACCACATCCTGACAAGTGTTCCCCACCATCAACCCCAGCAGAGTGGTGACCCTAGGTCTCTCGAGGCCTTGGGCTTGCTGTGCCCTCTGTCTGACTCACTCCTCCCCTCCAGTTCTCCAACAGACCACTTTTCCACCTTCAGCACTTGGCTCAAAGCTTGCTTCTCTAGACCTCTCAGACACAGGCCTCACCCGGCCTCTCTACCTCTGTCACACTACTGTTTTCTTTCCCAGTCCTTGCCACTGTCTGCTAGGATCTCCTTTCTTTGCTATTTTATCTATCTCTCCAACTCAGATACAACTCATTATTTCCAGGTTTGCTTGTCCTGTGCACACTGCCTGGGATACCAACAGGTGTCTGATAAACACCCATGTAAGATCAACAAATATAACAGTACTGCAAGGTTTGCATCACAATGTCAGGTCCCAAGTAACAAAGGAAAAAGAGAACACCTGAAATGCTAAAAGATTTCATCAAGTTTTTAAAGCAATACATTTTTAAAAAGATTATCAATAGCTTACAATGTTTTTAAAAAGCATAATGGCTACTAAATGTCCACATGGGCTAATGCCAAACTTTACAATTCATGAGGCTCACATACTCATATTAGCATTACCTCCACAATGTATTCTGTGTTCCAATCACACGGAGACCCCGGCCTTTCATGGAAGAAAAACAAGGACCAATACTTATTAAAAGCATCCTTCCACTAAGACTTGTTGGTCACACCCTTTAAACTGAAAGGTGTGAACGCAAACCACTAACATTAACACACCAGAGACTGGAGACCAGCCACAGAAAACATAAAAGAAAACTACCTTCATCCTCAGTTTAATCAAAAGGACAAGCCTTCTCCACATCTTCAAATATATTTAAACACTGAAAATTTTTCCTTACAGATTATTTCTAAAATTGCATTATTTGTTCCCTTGTTTCTTTTGTGGAAATTAAGGGCCAGGCTGGATCAGAGGAATGTATATGACTTTAGGTCTGGACCATCATGGCTCACACATCACCTCACAGACATAAAAGAAAGGGTGCCCAGGCAGAGGTCACACCAATGCCGGAAATGAGCAGCAGGAATAATTAAAGTCCATTTAAAAACCTCAAAGAGGAACACTTTATAGTCCCTTTACAGCAAAATACCACAACCAACCTATAGAGCTCTCATGGAAGTGGAACCTTACTGCAGTTCTCAGCTGCTGTGGGAGTGGGTCGGCCCTCTTAGGGACTCAGAGAGGGAGGAGAAGCTGGCGCAGAACAGGTATACAAAGAGAGCATATATAAAACGTTGACCGAGCACTAGACTGTATCTGGAGAGGTAAACACAGGGAGCCAGTCTGAGCCAGTGAGTGAGGTGTACTTTCTACTCCAGAACTTTTAGACCTATTGCAACACTAGCTGATGTGAAGAGAAGGCTTGTTCCATAAATGCCAAATAACACCTGCATAGAATCACATATACTATTATCAATATGTTCCTCACGGATGACTCTTTAGAAGCCAAAGTTTCAAAACTCACAGAAGTTCAGTTCCCTTCCATAGCAGTCTCGGATTCTCACTTCCCAGAACAGTCTCCACTGATGAGAGCAGTGCTTGTGAGCTCACCTATTACAAAGCAAATATGCCTCAATTCAATTCTTGGAGGGCAAACAGCCATTCAGTCCTCCTTGCAAACACATCTCATATTTAAATTGAGCCTCTAATCCCCTAATGAAGCTTCCAAATGAGCACAGTTTCCCCTGGCTATAAAACAGAAAGCCAAGGTAAGAAACAAAGATGACAGTCCTGAGTTTCAAAAAGCACAGGCTATACTTAGGTTTCCTGTCCTCTGCCAAGAGGAGCTCAGCTAGTGGAGAAATGTGACTTCAGGTTTGTGGCAAAATAATCAGTTACTGGGAGGAGGAAGCATCACTTGCATCAAACGCATGCTTTGATTTTTTTTTTTAATTTCTGAGGAAGGGAGGTTTGATCTAAAATTCATTTTTTGGCACATTTTTTTGAATCCCTGCTAAATAAATACTAAGTCACATTGACTCTAAACAAATACCTTTTTTAAAAAATTAAAAACAAGTATGAAACCAAAGGCAAAAAAATGGAAAAGACAGCTTTAAACCAAAACTACTGAGGAAAAATGTATCTTAAAACAAAACATTAAAAATACAAAGAACTTACTTGAACTATGTGATCAGCGGTCAACAACAGTGCGCAGGTTATATCAACACCTGACTGCACTGAATACTATTCCAAGGACAACCCAAGTGCCAATGAAAGACCTGGTGTGTTTTGGTAGCTGAAGGTTGGGCCGGGATCCCAGAATTCAGCGCATCTGCGGGGCTGGATTCACGATCCCAGCTTCGCTACTTTTAGACAACGCATCGGCAATGGCACCTTTCACTAAGCTCAACTTTGCAAGCCAAGAGAAAGTTGGATTTCAGGAGCCCGGCGCCTTCAGATGTCAGCACCCAGAAATGCAGGTCACAACCCAGAACCGACCGGAGGAGTCGCGGTACCGGGCACCACACTGCCTGACAGGTCCCGCCCCTTCCCCCGGGCAGCCCCCGGCCTCGGGACCCCAGGCCAGCGTGCGGCCCCGGGTGACCCGCAGCTCGCGGAGGGCGCGACCCCGGCGGCGCTTCCCAGACCCGGGGCGAGGGCCGCCCTCCCGCCGCGGGGACGCGCCCCCAGCCCGCGACCGGCTCGGTCCCGGCTCCCGGCCCGCACTCACCGCCGCTCCGCTCCGCGCCGCGCCGCTACCCGGCCATCCCCCGCCGTCCGCTCGGCCGCCGCCCCGGGGCAGCCCGGAGTCCGCAGCCGCCCGCCCGCCCGCCCGCCCGGGGACTGCAGCCGTGAAGGAGGAGCCGGGCACCCGCCGCCGCCGTCCCGGTTCCAGCGCTCGGCTGCTCTAGGCGACCCACGAGCACGAGCTGCCCGCCTCTTTCCGCGAGTCCCGCGAGCCGCCGCCACAGCCCGCCCGCACGAACGGACCCTAGGCTTCGATAACGGCCATGGCCACGGCCACCGCCACCGCCACAGCCACCACCGAGACGCTCCGGCGCGGACTGCTCGCGCGGGGGCGGCGCCTGCACGCCGCTCGGCGGGGGGCGCTGCGGCTGCAACCCCGCCGGACCACGCCCCCAGCCCCGCCCCGCGCCTGCCGGCCCCGCCCCAGCAATGTTCATGGCCCCGCCCCGTGAGCGTCGGTCACGCCCCCGGCCCTGCCGCGCGCTCGCCGGCCCCGCCCCAGCAATGCCTGTGGCCCCGCCCCGTGCGCTTCGGACACGCCCCCAGTAATGTCCATGGCCCCGCCCCGTGCGCGTCGGCCCCGCCCCCGGCCGCGCGCTCCCGGCGCCGGCCCGGGAGGCCACGGGGAGAGTCTGTGTCGCGCGGGGGGTGGTGCCAGAGCCGAGGCTTCGGGTCGCGCGGGCAAGCTTGCAAGGTCACGGAGCCGCGGGGGAGCGGGTCCGCGCGCACTGGGGGGGAGGCCGCGGGGTCGCCGGCCTAGGCGCCTGGGAACCGCCAGGATGGCCCCGAGGGCCCCGGGCACCACCTCCCAAATCACCTTGGTTCTCGGGCCCGGCCCCCGGGGCTGCAGGGCCGCGGGGCCCTCGGCGGGCGGGCGTCCCGTGCACACCCTGGAGCCATCCAGTCGTGCCGCCCAAGGCGTGGTGGGCTTATTTGTGCGGGGAAGGAACGGATCCCTTAATGGGGTGAGCTTTTCTTCCTCTGTGCATTGTTCCCATTTCCGCAGTTTCACTTGGCCTTCTCGGTGTTCTTCCAGAGTAATGCACCAAATGAAATTAGCTGCAGGGCTTTCTAGCCAGAACCTAGGCTTGAAGATGTTTACTCTCTATGCCGGACGCGTTTGATGGTGTTCTCTTCGGCACAATTAATTTTGCAAAGTTCAGAAATGTGCCAGACAGAGCCCATGGCACGCAGAGTTGGGCTCTGCGGACACACCTTCAATCGGAAGCCGCTTGTTTGTTTCATCTGATGCTCCAGAGCCAAGGCTGATGTGTTTGCTGTCAGAGACCTTGCATGAAATTCTAAAGCAGTTTGCAAATGGGCAAAATGAAGAGTTTTCACAAAATGAGCAAGAAAATACCTGAAAGTACATTGATGGGAAAAGAGCCCTTAAACAAAAATAAGTCCCATGATAAATATGTCCTAGTGGCCAACTTCATGACTGTGCATTTGAACTTGTTACTATCCCCCAAAGTTGTGTTTCTGTGTGCTGTAACTCCTGTTTCCGTTGTACACATTGTTTTCCTGTTTGCCCCCCCCCCCTTCTTGAGTCCTCCATGGCTTGGGAGAATTGTCATTTACAGTGGAGAATCCTTTTCACTCTTTTTCTATAAGACATAGGACCTATGGCCTATAGTACCTTTAGGGTCCCACAAAAAATATTTTTATATCAGAAGAAATAAATGTAAGAATATCTTTGATATACATTAACATAGTTGTCTTTTACTAAGACAAGCTTAAAATAAAAATTTTCTAATATAATTTTAATTTTTAAATAAAGAATGAGCCTCAAAAATGTCTAGTGCCCAAGAAAAGCATGATATATACCCCTGTTGCCTGGTCCTGGAAAAAAAAAAACAACAAAAAAAAAACAGTTCCATGGGAAATTGTTCAACCTCAGACAGCATCAGGGTGTCCACGATCCATACTGCTGTAGTCTTGTTCTCTCTATGCATTTAACTACCTTGACCTTCACAATACACTTGGGAAGTTGGTGCTGTTCTCACATTTAGGGGCTGATGCTAATAGTGTGGGGCCTGAAATTCATACCATTTAGGTGTTCTTCTGGAAGAAAAAAATAGCAAGCAGCAGGCTCAGAGTTCCAGTACCACACTCATACCAAGGCTGGATAGACAGAGGAGACACCCAGCTGGAGACAGACCTCTGTCTCAGCTGATAGCAGTTAAAATATCTTACTTTTACGAACTGTGCAAAAACACACAACCTCAGGCACAAATTGCCAAGCCTTATATGATGGGTGCTGGGAAAGGCTGCCTAGAAGCTGCAGGTAGAAAACCTGCCTGACCTGTGTCCCTGATGGTCAGGGAAGAGCTGAGGAATTTGTCCCAGCTAGTTGGGAGCAGCATAAAACCTACTCTACACACTGACCAATGCTTTGAAGCGTTACAGCCTGAGAGGCAGCTGCTCACAAAACTCCTAACCCAGGGCCCCATGGTGAATTCCAGCATGGTGAATTCAGTGGAATAGGGCCAGAGAAGGGGATAATGGCATTACTAACACATGATTTATGCAAAGTTTCTACTTAATTTAAATAAAAAAGCTACAGTCTGAGAAATAATCGATTAATACTTACATAAAATAATAATTTTATTTTCTATAAAGTAATGGCTTTAAAAATATATCAGCAATATTTGGGTTTTGACAGGCCATAATCTGGTTTGGGACACTTGACAAAATTCTACAGTCTGTTGTCAAAAATAACTCTTTTCTTATCTAGTGTATGAAAGCAAGAGTTAACCAGTTTGGGTTCTTAAGAGAATTTCAGCTCAAATTCAAGTGCTATGGATAAATACAATTTTTATGCACCATATCTGCACCACTTCACTAATTTAGGTAATAGCTATGATCTGCATTTTCAGGAGTATCAGACAAAGTATCAGACAAGCATTTCTTTTGCTTGATGCTTATATAAACAGCTTCACATATCAAGGTCAAACAAAATAATGAAATACAGAAAAATAGCATAATTAGAAGCAAGGGTGTAGGTTACGTGATAAGCTGAAATCAAATGAAGAAGTAAAATATTGAGGTATAATTCTTGCTAGGTAAGCAGAACTGGCTTCTTAGTTAATTCCTTTGTGTTCAAGATGTAGTGTCTCTGCCATGATTGACTCGTCTGCCTTTCTGTATTCCTCCTCATCTTCCTCCTCATTGTCCATACGATTTTATTTGAAATTGCTAATTATGAAAGTATGTTTAAGTAAGACAAGCGATGCTCATACATGTGATGAAAGTTCTGGGAATAAAGGGCTTTGTTCTTTGCAAAGATCAATCACCAAGAGCAGCAAACATGAGATGATGGGGGAAGGGGTTGTCAGTGAATCACAGCATCTTGGCTCCTAAGAAGGCTTCTCTTGATGCATGAACTAATCTGCACAGTGTTTGTCAATCAGCAGGCCAAGGTATGGCCATATTCCTGGAAGAAATTTTGGAACCTGATATGAATCTACAAATTAGGCAGTCATTCACTGTCGAATGGTTGAATTGGGTGAAACCAGCCTGACTGAAATAACATAGATTTAGATTGGTTCATTTTAGAGCACAGCTTGGGACAAAATTTAAAACTTTAATTAGATCTCTGTAACAAGAAGACATATGAGAATAATCAGCTCATTTTCTCTAGACTTAATGTTCTTTACCCAAAGTAGATTGGAATGCTATTTAAAGGGGCATGAAAAAAATGTAATAAACACCATGAAAGAAAGTATCTGCCCAAAATTGTGTTTAGAATATTCTCCTTCAGATAAAATGATTGCAAGGGTATTATGTAAAATATTTTGATAACTCATTATATCCTACCATGGCCCCAACATGTTTACCTTCTGTTAATTTATACTGTGCCTCCTTCCAAAAGGGACTTACAGTGGTTTACAATGAAAGACAAACATTAAAAAAAATTTTTTTTAACTGGCGGGGACAAACAATAGTATCTGAGTATAAACCAAACTCCCAGCTTCCTCATAGCCATGAAGTAGGGGAAATGGGGGATTTCATAACTCTCACTGTCGAGTGGAAGGAATCACTCAGTTTCATTTAGGAGAAAGTCTTTCCTGGCCCAAGCTCTGTAAGGAGGCTTGTCAGAAGAGCTTTTATAGAAAGAAGGGTCATCAGAAGTCTAAGCTAAGGGGAACTTTGCATAGTACTTTGGGCTAACTTTTTATAGCACACAGAACTAATATAACTTTTCTATGAGTAACTTTGAAATTGCTATTCTCGAAAGTAGATAGTGAATCTCCTACCTCTGGTTTTCTCCATACTGGACACTGAAGTCAAGGCAAAGATATAATTTCCAATCTTAGTTTTCTCATTCCCTTCTCTAAGAAAGGAGTTACAGAGTACCTAACTCAGATGGTTATAGAGAAATATAGTACAATTCGATAAAAGCAGAATTCTGCTCTAGTTTTTCTTAGCCAAATTGTGTAAATGTATTTTCCTCTAACCTTCTGGAAGTGTCTTTTCCAATCTTTTTTGGATGCATGAATGGCCTGGGTGACTGATACAAAGTGAGAAGTGTATGTTGAGAATGTCATCACAGCTTTAGTTCTGCTAGCACTCCTGTACCCTTCAGAGCAAGTATTAGCACCTATTTGGGTGGTTTGAATAGCCAGTTGTCCTTAGCGGGCAAAGCTTGGGGGAATCTTGAGGAGATATGTGTACAGTAATCTTTGTTCCTGCTGGCCTCGTTAGACCACTTGCCATCACCATCTAGGGCCCAGAAACCAGTCTCGTTCAAGACTCTTGTTAATTATTGTCGTGGATGTGGGAGGTTGAATGCCTCAAGCTGTTAGTGCTGATCTCTTCACTGGGAGAACCTGAGTACTGAGAGCACAGCCATGGGGAAATGAACCCTACCTGCCTGTTCCCTCTCTGTACCCGCTCCCAAAGAGCTCTTCTGTCTGGAATCTTCTGCCTTCTCTGCCTTAGTCTCCACCCACACCTTACTTCTTAGCTCTGTCTTCCTTCCCTTTACCACTTCCCTCCTTACTTTTATTGATGATTCACTCTCCTCGGCTCCTTTCTTCCCTCATATTCTATATCTCTTGCTCAGTCATTTCAGGGCAAAGTGCAGGATGCTAGCTCATTTCTTACATCCATCATAGACCCCAAATCCTGGGCTAATATTCTCAGTTGAGCTAATGGATCCCACAAAAGAGCAGTTTGCTCCATTCTGGGAGGCGATATTGAGCCCATTATTCAATTTATTTCTACAGCTACTGCACTCAGTGCCTTGCCAGAGGCATCTCAGCAGATAGAACGAGAAGCCAAAAGATTAAGGGATTGAGCTGAAGCCCCGCCAGAGGTAGTGGGGTGGTACAAGACCTGTCCAAATGCCTTAAATCCCTGAATATATTATTCTAACTAATGCACTTAATCCAGACTTCACTATTCTGTGCGAAAAAAGTGAGTTCTTGTTTCTAGTTTCTTCCTGTGAAGAGTTTTCAGTGGTTACACTTTTGCCAAGAGACATGACTCAAGGGCTCTGAAATACTGAGTGGCTGAAAAATAAGGAGTGAGTTAAATAATTAATTTAAATGGCAGTGATGTCCCTCGGGTTCCCTTCAGGTATCTACTCTAGTACACCGCCTGGTCTCCTATCGGAAAACAAAAGTAGCCATCTCTATGACAGCTCTGGTAAACAGGGACATTTGTGTGTCTGCTTTCCCCACTGGAACATAAGGTAGCTGAGGACACGGATCTCAAAGGAGAAGTCTGTAGCTTGGAATTTCTTTTCCATGAAATACCCAAGAGACAATGGGTGTACTTTGTTTAATGGCCAGATCTTATGCTCAAATTGCTGACAAAGTTCATGACCTGAGCCACACCACGGTACCATCCAGCCAGAACTTGAGTGCACCTAGGACTCCACTTTAATCCATTACTCTAAATTCACCCTATAAAATTTAGAAACAGGAAGCATGTAACACGTGACCCTCTGGTTGGGAGGTAACTATTCTTTGGTTTTTAACTTTAATAGTTGCTAGTTCTTACAGGTAAAGAGCCTAAAGAAGTAACAAAGATTTGCATATACAATCAAATTCCAAAGTCATTATAATCTATAATAATTTAGAAGGAATTAGTTAAAAGCAGGTCTCAGAATACTTAGTCACTGATAGTAATGAGCAATTATTGAGCACTTGCAGCATACCAACTGCTACCTCTATTACCAAAGAGGCAAAGGGGTTAAGTAACTTGCCAGAGGCCCCAAAGCTATTGATAACAGTGTTATTCAAGCCACCACATTCTGGTCCCAAAGCTCACACCGCAAATGTCCAGACTCTGTGTACCACTGCCAGGGAGGGCCACTGGCTTTCACAACTATCTACCTTTGACAGAATTGGGTTTTGACGAGGCTGCACCCAAGGGCATGATGGGAATTCCTTTCTCTTTCTCCCTGGCCCAGCTCACACCTCTCCCTTGTCTACACTGGATGAGTCCAAGGTCTCTCTCGTGCATTCCTGTCTCAGAGTGTACTGTCATCAGTATGGAGGACTCACGTTTGAGTTCAGCTTTGCTCCTCTGTAGGGCCTGCCCCAGGGGGCTGGCCTCTGCACTGAGGCCCCTGATTGGATCCTCACACTGCTGATCATTTGTGGTAGGTTCCTCCTTTCTTAAACGTCAGTCTCTTAATTCTCAAAGCTCTCTACTGCCCAGAAGCATTATACAATGTTTCCACCGGATTTACAGCATTCTTTCTGTGTTGTGTATGTGTGTATATGTGCGTATGTATGTGTGTGTGTATATGTGTGTGAGTTTGTATGTGTGTGCATGGGTATGTGTATGTATGTGTATGTGTATATGTGTATGTATGTGTGTATATGTATGTGTATGTATGTGTGTGTAAGAGAGTATGTGAATATGAGTGCATGTGTGTCTGTGTGTGTGTATATGTGTGTGGGTATGTGTATGTTGTATATGAATGTGTGTGTATATGTGTGTATGTGTGTGTATGAGAGTATGTGAATATGTGTGTGTCTGTGTGTCTGTAGTGTGTATATGTGTGTGTGAGTGGGTATGTGTATGCATATGTGTGTTGTATATGAATGTGTATGTGTGTATATGTGTGTGTGCGTATGAAAGTATGTGAATATGTGTGTGTATGTGTGTGTGTGATATGTGTGAGTTCTGGCACACTCGTGCCATGACACATGTGGAGGTCAGAGGACAATCTTCTGGTGTTGGTCTTCAAGGCCTTCCACCTTATTTTGCTCTTCACTGCTGTGGTCTCTGCTTGCCAGGCTAGCTGGCCTGCAAGTTTCTGGAGTCTTCTGTCTCTGCCTCCCATCACGCAGTCGGTGCACTGGGATTACAGAAGCCCACCGTGGCTTCCAGCTTTTATGTCGGTCCAGGGACTTAGGCTGGGGAAGAAAGCACTTTATCCAGGGAGCCTCTCCCCATGCTCACACCTCATTCTGCACCAAGCCATTTAGCAGAGAGGAGCGTGTTCGGATTATACTAGGATGAACTACAGTTATTAACCACTGGCTTTTTCAGTACTTTTGCTTACTTTAAGACATAAAAATGGTCAGTAGAAGAATAAGGCTTATCGGTATTCTATTCAGTAGAGCGGGTTGTTAGATGAGTGTTTCTCAAAATGACAGAAACACAGTCCTGATTTAGACATAAAAGGAAGCAGAAAAGAAGATTAAAAGAATAAAAAGTGGTGAATCCCAGCACTTAGGAGGCTGAGGGAGGTGGACTGCTGAGTTGAAGACCAGCCTGGGAAAGAGTGAGACTCTGCTTCAAAAAACAAAAACAAAACAAAACAAAAAAGTTAAAAAGGATAAAAATTTCAAATGGCGCAGCCGGGCGTGGTGGCGCATGCCTTTAATCCCAGCACTCGGGAGGCAGAGGTAGGAGGAT
>PVHP010002543.1:0-88702 GCA_004024765.1 Zapus hudsonius
GTGTGCAAGGAATGACTTACATTTTCACTTTAATTATCAGGACCCTGAGAGGACCCTAAGCTCAGAATGGTCAAAACAGTCATTCTTCATAACAGGTTCTTCTGTTCACTTTTTCTGGGATAACTCCTGAGTGAGACTCATGTCACACAAGTAATTTTCCCAATACCTGTCTTATTGGCTGAGAGTGAAGTTCATGTCCATTTTGAAAAATTTCTGTTGACCTTGACTGAGATTTTAAAGAACATTTAGCTATTAAGTCTATTTTCCTCCTTCTGGATCTTTTGAAAGAATCTTTCAAGACATTTGTATAATACAAGAGACAGAATGATTTCCTAGTCATGAAAAAAAGCCATGGATTCAGGGCTAATTAGAGCTGCAAATAACTTCAAAATTTACCTTCTGCAATAGTAACTGACACTTAAATCAGACAGCTCTGATGCAGTGTTATACAGACCTGTCCCCATCCTATAATCTAATTCTAATTCTAATTCTAAGGATTTTGTAAGACTCTTCTAAAGAATTCTTTGTTTGCCCCTTTATAATGAATATTTAAGACATCTTCATTCTTAGTTCTGTGCAAGGGATCCTTGCTTCTGTTTTCCACCTCTCCCTGATATATTTCTGTAAACAACCATTGTGAACTTTTCAGAGCATAATCGATGTCATATCCTTACAGTGACTGTCAGTCCTTATGCTGAGCTACAAGGTCCTGTAAGACGACCTCAGCTGGCCCACCAAAGTCCTTTCCCATGATTCTGAAGTCTTCTCACTTATTCTTATTCAGATGAACTGTTATTCTCACAAAACCTTCAGAGTAAAGTATGTGTAACTGCTTGTTCTTCTTATGGAGTTCTCATGGTACCTGTTACCTTCTCAGAAACGCTCATGCTAAAGCACTATCGAAAGATACCCCATCTTTGCACGGATCCCCTGATTCTGTCCCATTCACCCTTCTTGTTTGCTTTACAT
Organism: Zapus hudsonius; assembly: GCA_004024765.1. Lineage (NCBI taxonomy): Eukaryota > Metazoa > Chordata > Mammalia > Rodentia > Dipodidae > Zapus > Zapus hudsonius. The sequence continues at coordinate 970 of PVHP010002543.1, forward strand.
AATCTATCACAATAAATATCGTCTCTGCTTGCTGGTCCCCCTGTACTAAATGTATACCCCCAAACAGCCAGGACATGTTTTGTGATCACTGCATCTGTGCACACAGCAGTTGGATGAATGAGAAACTCTGATGGCAAAGGGGAAGGCAGAGGGGATGATGATCATGGTATGTTGTCTCTGTTTATGGCAGTTGTCAATAAAGAGTTAAAAACAGAATTTCAATTCAATAAAATAGAAATTATGATCCAAATGTTTAATAAAACTTGCTTCCCATCATACTAGAGCAGCAACAGATTGCTGTTTCAATGAATAAATATATCATATGCACATTTCTGACTCCATAGAGTCTCATATACTAACCGTGAAGGGCTCTCTTCTTTTGCTGAAACATGCCATCCATTAAATCTAGACCAGCTGCCCCACTGTGTTGGATGTATCCTCTGACCTTCTCAGCCTGTGTTAAGTAACCACATCTAAACATCCTAATAGCGTAACGCAATCTGTAGTCCCTACCACTGTACTTACAACATTTTTAAATTTTAGAAATTTTACAGACAAAAGCTGGATATATTAAAGGACTACAATGTAATTATTTACAATGCACAAATGCTAGATTCTGATCGTGATAATCAACTGAATTAATATATGCCTCACTATTCATGATGTAGATCAAATCCCCAGAACTTATTCCACTTACAACTCAAAATTTGTACCTTCAGATCAACACCTGCAGTGACCACTTCCTGCCCTTCTCACCGCCCCCCCCCCTGCCTCTGGTCACCAACATTCTTCCCTATGCTTCCATGAGTCTGAGTTCTTTAGATTGATTTCAGATGTGGGATTATGTAGTATTCATGTTTCTTGGTTGGTGTTACTCAGCACATTGTTTTATAATGACGTATAATGGTTACTGGGCTCTTTCTCTGAGACTAGACCTTGCTACAGGAAGGGGCTATTTCATTCACATTGATTTTCCTAACTTGGGATTTGCTGCCCAGCACCTGCAGGTAAAAGCTTGCTGAAGGAGACTAGAAACTCCAACTTTTGACTACAGTTGACTATAGTAGCAAAATATATTGTACATCTACACATAAACACTAAAAATATCTTTGTCCATGATTTATTAGTCAATATCATTTAATTAGACAATCAGCATTTTTTTAAATTGTCATAATGCATCATTTCAAAATTTAAATCATATCAACATCAGGAAATTGTTGCTTACAGTGGTCACTAGGGATAAACTAAATCCATAATAAACTCCCAAACCTATGTCAGATGTGGTGATGCATGTATAATCCAGTGCTGGAGATGCAGAATCCATAGGCTCCCTGAGGCTCACTGGCCAGTCAGCTACAGACCAGTAAGAAACCTATCTCAAAATGTGGATGGTGTTCCTGAGGAACAATACCCACCCTATGTTGTCCCCTGGCCTTTAAAGGCATTCACCGACATGCATGTACCTGCACACACGTGGATATACACACATGGACACATACACGTTTATGGAATACACAAACTCTTTCAGAAATTAACTACACCAAACATGTGATCAAGGCTGCTAACCAAGAAGGAACTGCATTGAGTATGCTTATGTACACTTCTATTCCCAACAAAAATATGTGGTAGAAAGAGAGGGAAGAAAGGAATTTTTTAAAATCTTGAAAATGAGTTCCTGGACAATTTAGAACTCCATAAACTTAGGTTAGCAATTTATTGCATTTCCTATAGCTCTCCACTTCATCCTGAGGGATGAGGGACCATGGAGAAAATAAAATATGCTTTGCTGCTTTCCCATTGTCTAAGAAGAAAATAAAATAAATCCAATTAACAATTCAGATAAAAACATAAAGAAAAATGCCATGGATTTAATAGTGTTCTTTAATTGAAGCAAGTTTTTTTTTTTTTTACCCTAAGGGAAGACAATACCATTTAATCAAGTATTTTTCTGACATTCAGTTTTATGTGATTAGAGATGCCTGCCATGAATAATAAATAATTTGAATGACATTGTAGTTCCAAAATTTCTGATATATTGTCTGTTCAGGCAAGATAACTTAGTCTCCATAAATCAGACATCCTCTGGGACTGGCTTAAACAGATACCAGAACTTGGAGAAGAAGTGATGGGCTGATCCATTCCATGACTACTGAATGCCTACTATGTGTTAGCCATTGCTTTGGGTGCCTAATGAGACACATCATGGGGCTTGGATTTAAGGAGACCTTTTCCCATAACCAGCATACTGGAAAGGGCAATTCCGTTTTTAAATTCATGAGTACTTCCATACAGAAATGTGGCTGGGAGATGCAAAAAGGTCACCAGTTTTCTACAAAAATAAAGTTGTTCATAATTAAATGTGAAGTGGGAAGGACACTAAAAATGAAAAAAGGAAAGACTTTACATACATCTTCACATTAGTATACTCACCGTTTACTTATTAAATGAAAAAAATCATGCTAGATTTTCATGTAAACTAACAAAAATAGTATTACAATATAACTGGACACAGCTGCTTTACTTAAAATACCTAGTCCTCTTTTATAAGACATAGAGTATTATATTTTGCTCATGATTCCTGTAATGCTATGATAGATTTCTTATTAACCATAATTTAGTATAAGCTAAATAATGAACAGTTTATCAGAAGTTACTCTATGAATCTGAGATGCTCTCAAAACGTGTACTCATGTTTAAGAACAACCTGATGCCTTACACATTAAACTTCATTATCCCATGTGTGTGTAGTCAATGTTCGTATAATTATCTTGTAGCTCTGTGTTAGACAAGACTGGCTTCAGCGTGAGCATCTCTAGAACTGCAGATTTTTTCCATGGGTCATGTTCCTCTTTTCCATACAACTAGATCAGCTCAGTGTCAGTTCAGCTCTGAGGCTGTGAGTTACCAGTGGAGTGTTGCTATCTCAACCCTCCTTCTGTTTAATTCATCATACAGATTGTTATACATGATCAGACAATTCAGTTAAGCCTCCTTGGGGACATAGGACTTGAGGATATCTTCTGAGAGCCTAGATTTGCTTAATTCTGAATATCTTAAACTGATTATGTCTATGCTGAAATAAAAAGTTATAAAGGCATTATAATAAAAATGAGAGAATAATACTCAATCATTGAAAAAGAGATTCTTAGAGTCTCATTTCCCATTTTCCTTTCACTGTGTCTGTAGAGTAGCTCCTCTAAGCATAGAGATATTGTGCTTGATATAAATTTTCAGTAAAAATGATGACAAACCAATGCCCGCAGCTTGTATTTCATTGCTCCATGCTGGTATTTTTCACACCAATCATTTGCTAACTAGAAACTATCCAATTCTTTTGATGAAGTACTCATCAATTTGGCTTCTCATTCTTATTACAATGAGTCTAACTTTCCATTGATACATGGAGTGAACCAGTAAATGATCAGTATGTTGGCCAAGAACAGGAAATCATTTCATGAAAACCATGAGATTGAAATCTAGATTTAAATGATTTTTGACATTTCTTGGATATACTAGAGGGCATAACACCACAGTACAATCTCTCTTAATGTACCCTACTTTACAATGATTCCTAATTTTACAGTCATTTTCAGAATATACTGACCACTCAGGACAAAGAGGTGATCATTCACCTTCTCTCTCCAAATGTGCTGTCGTATCACTACTAAATGTAGCAGCTACTTTTGTTGCTGAAACAAAACACCTGACCACAAGCAGCTTACTGAAGTAAAGGCTTTATTTTAGCTTATAGTTTTGAGGGGACATTTCATCATGACATGGAAAGTCTGGCAGAGTAGACAACTGAACATCACATTTTGTCGCATCAGATGGGAGGAAGCAGCAAAAATGAGCTGACTGTATACTAAGTGGGGCTGAGCTAATAGCCTCAAGGTCCTCCCAGTCCTCAACACCTCCTCTAGCAAGACTCCACCATCTGGGGATGAGATATGACACTTAATCACAAATACTTGATTCTATGGGGTACATTTTACATTCAAAACCACTAAGTATCTGTTCTATTTGTTATCCAACCTACCCATGTTAGTCGAGGCTGCAATTGTAGTTATGCAACTTCATTTAAATAGTAAATAAGCTATGGAATCCAGTATAATAAAAATCATATGTTGTCTTTATGAAAGTTAAAGTGAGTACACTCGGCTATTCCACAAAAGAATATGACAATTTATTTTTCTTTTGAATTAGGTTCATACATGAATTCTTTCAAAGATTGAGATGAGAGAGATTTAAAAATCTAGGTATATCTTCATATAAATGGCTTAAGAATCCATTCCACTCTGAAGGAATTGCAACTGGGAATTGTAAATATTGCATTTCATATGTGATTTATAGAAAAAAGCATAATGCAGAACTTTAATCATTCATTTCAAAGAAATGAGTGTTGCCTTTCCTCCTCCTCTCCTCCACCCCAGAGAAGTAAGGACACATAAATGTGCATATATACATTTTACATTAAAATTACACTCCTGGGTTGGAGAGATGGCTCAGCGGTTAAAGCACTTACTTGTGATGCCTAAAGCTCCAGGTTCAATTCCCCAGTACCCATGTAAAGCCAGATGCACAAGTGGTGCTTGCATGTGGAGTTCCTTTGTAGTGGCTAGAAGCCCTGGTGCACCCTCTTTCTCTCCTTGCAAATAAGTAAAATATTTTTTTTAAACTTAAAATTATATTCCTAACTTTTTTATTTCATATTACTTCTTTTCTTGCATTGAATTAATTTTTTATTAGGCACTATTTTCGCTTATGTCAGGAAACTCAGTTTTATTACATAGCACAGTGATGTTCTAATGTCAGACATCCTGAATTCAAAATCTGAACATTCTTGCCATCTGTACTTATGGGTAACTTCTCTGATCTGTGTCCTGGTTTATAAAATGATGATGATTGTATTTAAATTTGTAAGAAGGATTAAATGAACTAAGGCATATTAAGGACATAGGAAAATGTCTAGCAATGCAATAAACATGGTTTGGATAGGAATGCATCAGAGTCCCACATGTTATGAGTTTGGACTCCAGCCTGTGGTACTATTAGGAGATGGTAGAGCTTTTCAGAGGTAAGGCTTTGCAGGAGGAAGTTGGGCCACTGGGGGTATGCCCTTAAAGGGATTGTGAGAACCCATCTCCTTCTTCTAGTTTACTTTATGACTGCCATGAAGTAAGCAGCACTCCACCATGGTGTGCTGCTCCATCATGGGCCCAAGAGCAGTAGTTCCCTGAAACTCTGAGCCAGAATAAATCTTCCTCCTACTTAGAGGATTATCTCAGGTATTTGTCATAGTAATGGAAAGCTAACTAATATCCCTTGATAAACAATATCAACTTACATATTTTCATTATTTTAGCAGAAAGCGTAACTCATGTGTATTAATCTGTTCAACATGAAATAACAGAAGCTTACTCCCTCATGATTCTTCATGATAGAAGACCAGGACTGGTCATGAGAACCCGGCTGAAGACTGGGCTATCCATGGTCCCCTACCACAAAGACTGATACAGACAGCCCACGGAAGAGGATATCCAGCTGAGTGGGGCAACGGGGAATTGGGGATAACAACTCATGGTTGGCCCACTAAACAATGTAACTCATTATGGACAATAAAGAAAAAAAAAGATCAGGACTGGTTTCTGGTAAAGTCTATCTCCTCAGATTGCATAGGATGCCTTCTACTGTGCCTTCATGGAACACTTTTGTGTACTCACACAGCAAGAGCTCTAGCATCTCTCTTCATGGAAGGACTCCAGTCCTATCAGATTAGAGCCCCACATCTATGAACTCATGTAACCTTCCTTGTCTCCTTTAAGGCTTTTCCCCAAATACAGTGACATTAGGGAATCAACATATGAAGTGGGGGAAGGATATACAATTCAGTCCATAGCACTAGGTACATTACTGTTCTACTTATAAAGAAAGGAACATAGAGTAGTTTGAGTGTGCAGAAATTACTTGTCATGTAGGATGGACTCCAAAGAAAGAACAATCCACAGTGACATAAATTCAAAAGAATTAGAGAACCTTAACTCCTTACTAAAACCTACTGACTCACTATATGATATTTAGCCATTCTTATTTAATTTTATTTTTCTTTAGATGGACATATAAAATATAAATAAGCCCATAATATACTTTCTTTATGAGGCTATATTCAGAATGAACATGATATTGTTTAATAACTGTTCTGAGATTTCTGAAAAAGGTAAGGTAAACATCAAGAACAAGCTTGTTTTCCTAGATATTATATTTATTAGTTTTATATTCATTCATTTATTCATTTAAAAATTCCCTGATTCCCTGATATGTGATAGACACTAAAGGCACAAAAGAAATAATTCCTAGCACATGACCTGAAATAGCTCACAGGCCTTTGGAAAAAACACATGTAAATAAGCAACAATAAGTAAACATGGTACACATTGTCCATTGTAGAACCAGAGTACATAGTTTGTGATAACATGAAATACCATAAAGTATAACAATTGCTACTACTTATTTAGTGCGCACTATGATATACTAGCTACCATGCCAAGGGTTTTGTAATCATTATTTCATCTAGTTAAGTATTGTTATGATCAACATTTTTAGGATTATGGAGGCTAGGGATGTGGTCCAATGGCTTTGGTTGTGAAAAGGTACAGGTAAGATGAACTCAACTGTGGAGATTCTGGGGGTATTTCCATATCCATAGTCTGTTATGGCCTTTTGCTCTGTGATCATAAAGGACTAACTAAATCAGAGTGGCCACAGAATAATTGGTACAAGTTACTGTTGAGCTACTGATGAGTAAGTAGCAGTTACCCAGGTAGCGGAGAAGGAAGCAGGTATGTAGGAAGGCTGAGATACGTGAAAAGGAGCACAGTTTATTCAGCAGTAGGCAAAAGGATTTGTGCAGATGACCCTGTGTGAGATCACTTTAAGGACTAATTGTCAAGAACCTATGAATGACCATGCTTTATTCTAAAGATAAAGGACCTTGGAGCTTTTTTGCACAGGAAAGTAAAATAAAATTAGATATGCTTTCTGTTTTTTTGGGACTCTAGTGAATATATGTCTTCTGAAATCAATGGATGGAACAGAATTTCCAAAAGCAGCAACATTAGAAAAAAGATAGCCATTGTAGTTGTGCAAAGCGAGAGATGGTGCAGATCTGAACTAAGGATGTGAGTGTAGGGCTGTGGAGAATAAAGAGATATGCATTCCAGTAGTTGATAGCTAATTGGATGAGCAATGCATCTGACTAAAAAGGCAAAACTTTGTAAAGAGGTCAGGGCAGAGGGGACAGAAGAGAATATTCTGATGAGATATGACCAATTACAGTATTTTCATATATCAAAATTCTCTATTAAAAACAAAATTTATAAAGGCACGACTAATTCCCAGGATCCTAACTCAAAGTATTGGATGAAATCTTTTAGTTACTTGTGGGATATATAGGTGAATATTGCCTATAGACACTAGATATATAGTACTAGAACCCTAGCGAGAGAAGTCAGGCTGGAAATGGTGATTTGAAAGCTCTAACCTATAAACAGTAGCTCAAAGCAGAGTGGTAAATGGAAGCCTCCAGGACAACAGCTTGTGATAGAAAGCCTGTCAAGGTCAGTAACCAGAAGAACTCAGAAGCGACACTGAAGAGATAAGAAAGGCAGAGAGAAGCAGGCAAGAGTAGCAGCCTGGAAGTCAGAATTGAAGTGGGCAAGAGGAACCTATGCCACAGAGGTTAAGAAAGGATTTCTTTTTTATTTTTATTTTTAAATTTATTTACTTATTTGCAATAAGAGAGAGATAGAGAGGAAGAGAGACAGACAGACAGCCACTGCAAACGAACTCCAGACACGTGTCACTTTTTGCATCTGGCTTTACATGGCTACTGGGGAATCAAGCCAGGGTTCTTGGGTTTTACAGGCAAGTGCCTTAACCACTGAGCAATCTCTCCAGCCCAGAAAGGATTTCTTTTTTTACTATAGAGATCCACATATTTATTTTTTAGATTAGGAAAAGTAATAAAGCATGTGCTCATGGTCACAGAGCTGGTGGGTGACAGAGCTAGGCATCAGTTTATATAAGCACTGCATGATCTTCTTGAGTCCTGACCATTACCATGGAAGGGGCAATGGGCAACAGTACCTGACATGACCACAGTAGACATCTTACACCTCAGAAGGTCTCCATTATCATAGTTCTAGATTCATGAACATGTCCCATGAAGAGAGGTCTTTTGCAGATACCAGGAATGAAGCACTTTGCCTGTGAGTCTTTCTCTATGGTTCTATCAATGAGTCAATTAGCAAGCCTTTCTGATTAGTCTAGAGATGCTGCCTCTTCACTGGGCCATAGGGTGGAGAGCTTCAAATAGCTTGATGAGACACTGAAATCCTGGGAAAAAAAAACAAGCTTCTGCACGGACTTCATATTTACAGTGTTGGGAACCTGGCTGCCTCCAAAACAACCCATTATATTTTTGTTTGTTCATTTGTTGTTAATAAATAGATACATTGAATGAGCAAGACTTGTGATGGTATCCCCGTTTCCCTCCTCCCTGTCCCCAACCTGCTAAGGGTCCTCTTCAGTGGGATTGCTAGACCAGTCCATAGGATAGGAGGTTATGAATTGTATAAGAAGTAGCCAGTTTTGTGTGTGTGTGTGTGTGTGTGTGTGTGTGTGTGTGTGTGTGTGTGTTATTGTTGAGGGGAGCAATGTGTCTGGATATTCTCCTCCACTATGGCTCTTACAATCCTTCTGCCCCCTCTTCCACAAAGTTCCCTCTATCATGGTGGGTGAGTTTTAAGTCTTATTTACTATTGAGCACTTAAGAGTCTCTGGGTTTTTGCTTTGGACTGTGTTGGGTATACCCGATGTCTGTCTCCATTACCCTTTCATAGGTTGTCTGACTTTATGTGGAAGTAGGTCTCTTGCTCATCTCCCCACTTCCTCAAAGGTTTCCTTTGGATCCTAGATGATGAGTTAGGAATGGTTCATCTCTTGACATCATCCCATGTTCTGTTGATAGAATTGGGTTGTTGATGGTACTTGCTGCATTCTGAAAAATACAAACAGACTCTCCAACGGAGAGTGAGATCAGTATAAGTTAAATGAGACAAATATTAATTTGGTGAAATTCTAATGGGTGTAGCCTCTGTGTAGACCCCTGGTTAGTGGGACTTTTCCTTTGGAGTCCAGGTTCTTGTTCTCCATAAAAGTTTGCCTTGGGTCTCATTTCTGGTTAATGGTTCCTTGCCACTGAGTGGATGTCTTAGCCAATCAGCAAGCCATTGATTACCTGCCTAGGTTTAGCGCCACTATTGCACAGGTGAGCGCTTCTTGGCTGGCTCTTCTCTGCCATATAGCAGTGTCCTCAACATTCTCATGACATCAGTCCTGGTTGTATATCAATGCCCTCTGCTTTCTCCAAATATCATTGGCCAATTTCCCCTGGCAGGTCCTGTAATGTCTTCCAGCACTACACAGGCTACAATCTTGGAGCTGGTTACCTTTCTGGATCCAGCAGGGACTTTCAGTGTTATGTGATGACAGTCCCTGGTATCTTCAGCAATAGGGTCTTATCTTTTGCCTGGGGCAGGTATTCAAGAGCTTTGACAAAAGCCTGTCTTGTTTTGGATGTGGGAAGTAACAATGACTGGAGTAGGGTGTTGCAGGCCTGAGCCACTTTCCTTGGGATTAGGCTTTCTCCCACACCCTTCAGGGCCCATCTCACCATAGGATGCCCACAACTTCCTCGATAGCTTGTTGTATGAAAGTAAGGATTTTGTGATATCGATTCATTATTGCTTTAGATTAGTGTAATCTCCCCCACTCTCCCATTCCCCCACCCCTTTCATTTCTTCCCTCCCCTTTGTCAGTCTCTCAATCCACCTGTCAGGTTTGCTTACTATTCAAGCTTAACCTGGTTAGGAACCACAGATGAGGGAGAATATGCAGCATTTGTATCTCTGTTCTTGTGTGAGTTTGCTAAGTATGGTCTGTTTCAAGTCTATCCACATTATCTCCCAGTTGGAAGGTGGTCTAATTGCTCTGAGTGTGGTATGTTTGTCTGTACAGAAGCTTTTTAGCTGGATGAGATCCTATTGGTTAAATAATTGTTGCACTTCCTGGTGGTTGATTTAGGAAGTTTTTCCTTACTCCTATCTCATTTAGAGTTCCCCCTAAATAGATAATTTTCTTTAAATTTCATTATGTCATTTTCCTTACAGCTGAGTAGAATTCCATAGTGTATATGAACCACATTTTGATATCCATTGATCCAGTGATGGGCATTTGGGTTGAATCCAATTCTTAGCTATTATGAATTGGGCCACTATAAACATGGTTGAGCAAATGTCTCTGTGCTACAGTGAGGAATCTTGAGGGTAGATGCCCAGTAGAGGGATAGCTGGGTCCTTTGGTAGCTCTATATGCAATGTATTTCAGAGCCACCACACTGCTTTCCATAGTGGTTGTACAAATTTGCACTGCCACCAGCAGTGAATGAGGGTTCGCTGTCCCCCTCATCCTCGCCAACATCTATTGTTGCTGCATTTTGTAATGATTGCCATTCTGACTGAAGTAAGGTGGAATCTCACTGTTGCTTTTATTATGAAACTAGACCCACTCCTCTCACCATGCACAAAAATCAGTTCCAAATAGATCAAAGACCTTCACATAAGACATGAAACTCTGAAAACCCTGGAAGAAAAAATAGAGGGAACTCTACATGAGATAGGAGTAGGGAAAAACTTCCTAAATCAATCACCAGGAAGTTCAACAATCACTTAATCGATGGGATCTCATCCAGCTAAAAAGCTTCTGTACAGATAAACATACCATACTCAGAGCCAACAGACCACCATCCAACTGGGAGATAATCTTTGCCAGCTATACCACAGAGATCTAATATCTAGAACTTACAATGAACTCAAAATATTAAGTAACAGATAGGATTTCTAAATATGCATTAAACTTAACCATTAGGATATCACTGGCAACATTATTGTAGAAGCTTTGTTAGAAGGTAGGGATGTATGTCAAAGTCTAGTGGCTAATGTGAGAAGGAAACAGAAACCTTGAGTGAAAGATCTGTTTTCAAAAACTTTGGCACTCTTGGGAAGGATGATTCTGTGACAGGAACCAGCAAGGAGTTCAGGATCAAAGCAGAACTACTGGGGTTTTCCCCTTATTACATCTAATGTTTCTAATAATATCCTAACTTTTAAGGATCAAACAATAACCTATCTTTTCAGGCCTTTGAGAAAACATTAGACATTCTTTAAAGTTTTACTTCATTTGCAAGTGATATCTAAAATTTGTGTGCACTTGAAATCTGTATATGAGATTTTTCCCTATGCTTATTCTATTTCTAGCTGACATAAAAGCTTTAAGAAGGCTATCTCTCCTCAGGAGCACTAAATCAGAATGGCCTTATACATCCTGTTTATGTCAGGTTTCATGCAACTGAATGCTAAACTTTTAGAGCTATTTGATTTCTTTTCCCCATGTGGGCAGAATGAAGAGAGCCCCAGGTGAGCATTTTCATGAATAAACAGACTGATTGAGGGAAGGAAATGGAGCCAAGCATCTCTTTCCAAAGATTTTCAGGTTTGGGACATTGAGAAAAAGAGATCCTCCAAATTTAACTGAAATATATCCTCAATGATTACTCTGAAGAAAGTTGTTGGAGAATCAGGTAGATTTCAGACAGGAGATTCTGGCATCTGAATAATCTTTGCCAGCTATACCTCAGACAGAAGTCTAATCACTCAGCTAAAACCAGTGAGCTCCAGGGAATGAAGCACAGATGCCCATCTGTGGGAGGATAGCAGCTTAAAGAACACTTGCCCCACTTCTCTTACTTCCTAAGGGAAACACAGTAGACCAGATTGGAAAGCCATCCTCAGGGTGTAATGAGAGAGTCCCGTTTAGTGCCCCAGCAAGTCAGAGAGGCCAGCCCTCTTCTTCATGGAAGGCTGCTTGGTAAACATTTCAGCAGCCAGCATATTCATGAATTTTACTCCATTTTTTTTCTGGCTTTACCTACATGAGAGGACACAAAAGAGACCCACCCCCCTCGCAAAGGAAGAAAAGTGAAGACTTAGAGAATGATGTTTAGAGTCTATCTTGAAGAGCCTCAAGTAAAGTATGTTAAAAGTCTATGAATATAGATAGACATTGAAAATGCTTCCTTACCATTTAGTATATATGCCAGGCAGTCTCCAAGGGAGTGTACCTCTAATTCAGAGGGAAAAGCGAAAGTGTAGCATCCCCAGGAATGTTTCACACACATCCGCCCAGGTTTTCTGTACCAACTCAATCAGGAAAAGGCTACCATCCCATTTAATGTAGGCAGTACATGGCTGAGGAGACTTGGTTACTAGCCCAGGGTCAAGGAACTGGTTAACAGCAGAGTAGGTGAGGAAGACAGGTGCTGGGCCTGAGGTTAATTCTATAAAATGTAGTCTTGCGGCCAGATAATTGAGCTAAGCCACTTCATCTCTCACTTAATAAAAAGAATAGTCTGCATTTTTCTGGCTTAATGAACATTGTAAAAATATTTCTCTCCCCTTAAAAAATCTATATATTTACCCTTTTTTTGACCACTGATAATACCATTTGTGACTTTGTAAGCTAAGATGATAAAAAAGATCAATGTGTCTCAAGGTAAAAACAAAACATTCCTATTGCCAGCAAAGGAATTCTCTTGCTGGGGATGTTTTCATCTTATGTCAGTGAATGTACTAGGGTTTCTCTTCTTTTGGGGGCCAAATTGTATCAAAATATGTTCACTGTCCATGGTACTTAACATGACTATAGCACTTAGGGAAAAATGGAAAATTTCTGATGCCAGGCCATACTCAGATATTCTATTCTAATTATGCTGTGGTAGAATCCAGGCAGAGGTTTAATTTCAAGTTTTGAAAGTGCAGCCAGGACTGCAAACATTGACATCTACAGTTGAGCTATATCACTTGGATAGCGCCCAGCTAAAGCCTGTGTTGATAAGACATCTATGGCATACCCAATTAGGTCGTCACTGTGATCTTTTGGGTAATAACAGCCAGATGGTAGAAGATAGCAAGTAAGAATCAATAGCACTTACCAATAAAATGATGGGCTGAGAATTGTGGGGTTATTTTTGTGGCGTGTGTGTGTGTGTGTGTGTGTGTGTGTGGTGTTGGTGCCTCATATGCTCACCTGTGCTAGGGATGTGGAGATGGAAAGCACTCAACTATTGTGGAAGGAGCAAAATATTGGACGTTGGACGTCCGTACCATCCATCCCTCTTCCGCCTTGTCATGTTTGAGCCAGTGTCTTTTTTGTTTTTTTTTCTTTGCTATTTTGGAAGCTTCCAGGGCTCCACTGAGTCTCAGATCTCTGTTTTCCTGCAGTACTGGGGCTACAGGCACATGTGGCCTTGCCAGGTTGTTTACATGGGATCTGGGTGGATCGCCCCTCTTCAAAGGACAATGCTCCCAAACCTGATAGTGACTGCACAATTGTAGACATTCTTGCTTGTTAACCAACTAAAATGTGCTTGTTTTATAGAACCATGCCAAGTTTAAATATTCCCTCACATTCTGTAACAGTTACACAGACAGAACATTCATTTGTTAGCCCAGCATTGATTTCTTCTTCCACCAAACATATTCTAGAGGCATGAGCAGACAGGGATAAACTAATGAGCATGAAACAACCAATTCTCAGAAGCAATAACAGCTGTATGACCCAATGGGTGGTCCCCTGAGAGCTAGTGACTAAGGAAGGCTTCTCTGAGGAGGTAACAGTGAAGACACAGACTCAAGGTCGCTTGGGGAGAATGTACTTGGAGCAGACAGCTAATGTCACATCAGCTAATGTCTGATGAAGCCATGGATCTGGAGTGTGATGGTTAAGTTTTGTTGTCAACTTGATCTTTTTAGTAATCTTGGGTGGGTCTCTGAGGATGTTCACAGGAAGGCAGTCCTCTCAGTAGGGGGCAGGATGTAAGGAAGCTCAGGGGAGCTAGAAATGAACATCCCTTCCTGAGAGGGCAGTGTAGGAAGGAAATTCCAGAGACTCGGGAAGCCATTAAGTCTGGGACAGGGTTGTAAGACCCCCACCCTGAGGTTATATAAAAGGGGAGATTTATCTCTCTTTTCCCCCACTGCCTGTTTTGTTGTTCTGTGTATGGTGCTGGTGATGGGTTTCTCTCCAACTTCCCCTGGATCTGGGTTTCTCTCTGACTTCCCCTGGATCTGAAGCTTTAATAAATCCTTTCCTCCCATAAACTGTGCTTGGTTTGGAGATTCATCCCAGCAGTGTGTAGTTGACTGCAACATGGAGCATCAAGAAGAAAATCAAAAATCAGAAGAGACATGCATGTAGAGGCAGGTCAACCATGTAACTAGTGTTTTCAACTCTGGATTTGCATTTGTGAGCACTTAAAAACTGGAAAAAAATAGTTTAAGCCCACTCTGGACTCATCACTTCAGTGTCCATAAAGTTTCAATTCAGTTTCCTCCAGATAGTCCTCATTGCAGAAATGAATAAGGTTGGCTAAGTAAGGTACTAAAGACCAAGGTAAGGGGCTATTATTGATAGAATGTGAAATGGCCTTCCCAGGCTCATGTTTGAACACATATTCCCCAGTTAGTATTGCTATTTTGGAAGGCTGTGGAAATCTCAGGAGGTAGAGCCTCACTAGAAGAAGTGGGTCACTGAGGACAGACCTTAGGATTTTAGAGCTGGATCCTGCTTCCTGTCTGGTGTCTGCTTCCTGACTTCCCTAGATGTGAGCAAGCTCTACCACACATCTGCTGCCAGCTCTTCCCTGTCACCACGTCCTGTACTCAAAATAACACTTTCTCCCTTTAGTTGCTTCTTGTTGAGTGTTTGGACATAGCAATGATAAAAGTATCTAATACAGGGGCTAATGGAATGGGGATATTGTCTACATATAATGAGAAGTAACTAAATAAATGGCTTTAAGCAGGGAAGTGACACCACATTGTAACATTCTAGAAGGAGATGCTAGTGGCTTGTCCTATTCTGGAGCAAGAAGAGACAAACAGCTGGGTTTGGCATGTTGCAAGCGTAGTCAAAGAGCGTTGGCCATACTTAGAGCAGAGGTGGGATGCATTCTATGTTTGGGGATGAAAACTATGGCGGTGGTGGTTATGTTTTACCACGGAGCTGAAGATAGGGAGAGAAGCAGGGTAAGGGTGGGAAGAATAAAATAGGAATATGTAGGTCCTAAAAAAATCTATTGATCAACTTGCCTTTGACAGCTAAATGTCAAGACCAAGTAGGCAGTTAAATAACTAATTCAGGAGCACAATGAAGAAGTGAGACCACAGAGGTCAATTTAGCAGGTTCCATTATGTAGAAACCTCACCGTCGTGAAGAGATCTTGAAACTATGTGAAGAAAAAAAAATGGCAGAGTAGAAAGTGTTTAAAGGGAAAAAATTATCTGGATCAAATGTTGCTGAAGGTTTAATAGAGATGAGATATATTGTTGCCGCAAATTTGGAGTTTGAGAAACAGGGTCACCAAGTGGACTATAATCAATGACAATGAAATTCTTGTCGCAAGTTAATTGGTACATTTAGCAAAACAGACCTATCCTGAAACGTATAGGAAAAGATGTTAAAGGTATGTTTGTGCGCAGGTAGAATCAATGCAAGGTCAATAAGATATAAGTAAGATTCAGGGTTTTAGTACTACTGCAGTGGGAAAAGCATACAGATCACAGTTCTTTCTGAAGTAGAGTGAGAAGATGTATAACAAAGTAGATAGTGGCTTCATAAATTTTACATATTTTTTACTTCCCTCTTCCTTTAAAACTTCAGTAAAGACTCAGTAGGGTGGATGTGTAAGAAAAAAAAAACTGTTATGAGCTACGCTAGAAATTTCAGTCAGTAAAATTACTGAGTCTGGGACTAGGGGAGCAGCTCTATGAAAGTACTCCTTAAATAAATAATCTGAATGTGTTTTACAACTACATGGAGATTTCTATTGAAACCTATATAATGTGAGTTGAATGCTAAGGTATTTTTCCTTATTTTTAAAGGAAAATATAACGCATGACCTAATCCAGGCAGGACACAAAGGGCCAGCTGTTTCAGTGACTGCAAAAACTTGTCATTTATTCAGGCTAGAGCTTCATTTCCATGAACAAACAAAAAGCCTGTAACTAGGAGTTATCCTCAAATGTTCTGAAATATTCCATATTAAGGAGAGCTGTGAAAAATTAAGATATAAAATTTCTGAAAATGACTCAAATACAAACCACACAAATGCTGGAGGTTTTTATACAACCATTTTTATATTCATGACAAAAACAGCTTATTTCACTTTTCTTCCACAGAACAAACAAGCCAGTCTCTCACATAAGGGTGCATCAAAAACTCAATTGGCTTCTATAAACCTAATGTATATGAAGGAAAACTTTTCATTCTAAACAGGTGATATATGCAAATATAGCCTTACGAAGCCATCAGTCACCTTAGTGTAGAATGCATAACATCTGAGGAAATGTTTATCAGAAAAGTAACTCTCTCCTTACAGAATAAAGTGATCACAGTACTCACTCCTTTAAGGCTCCATCTGGTGTGTGGCATTAAGCAGCCATATTGATGAATCCATGATCTTTTGTGTCACCAGGGATTATTTACTTAAGGAAATATTTGTTCAGGCTTGTGTGTCATGAGTGGCCACCTGTTGGGAGCTGTTGTGAAAATCAGTGTTTGAATTGTACCAGATTCAGGTTTGCTGTTTATAACCAAAATCTGAATTTCTTCTATGTTCCTCAGTTTTCATGCCAAATACAGAAGGGCAAGATGAAAGAGATGGTGGATGACATAATGTCTGAGAATATGTAGATATGGTTATATGTGCTCGGTTTTTATTGAGCCAGACAACTGGCTGTTAACTATATGGCCAGCAAGTTGGTAACTCTGACTTTCAAACAGTTTCAAAAAACTGAGTCATGCTAAATGTAAAAGTAATTATGGTTTTGAACTTCTTCCCCATGCTTTTTGAGTATTTACTAATATACAGGTCATTTATTGAAATAACAAGATTGAGATTTGTGTGCCTATTCAATCTATTCAGATTCACTCTAGTTTACTAACAATTACAATTAAAAATACCCTAAAAACTCCCCTGGTAATGAATGGCAAGGAAATAGTTTTTGATCTGCCTCACAGAATAAAGACACTAAGGAGAAATATTTCCACAGTGCTTACAGTAATTACATGAGAACTTTGAGTTGTCACCAAATTGATATCACTGAAAAGTATATTACCAAGTGCAAGTGTCAGACGTGGAGAATTCTCCTTGCACTTCCCTTGTACAAGAAGTTATTTTTTGAAAAATTTATACAACAAAGAGTTTGTCAGATAGTTTTTGAAACTTTTTAAAGTAGTCTATTATGATCAATTATGTGAAAATAAGCTAAAAATAATTTTATTTGAGAATCATGACCCATATAAGTTGTTAATATGAATGGTGTGATGATGACATGACATACGTCATATGATATGATGATGAGAACTGATAGGAACTGTAGATCCTACCATGTGCTATTTCCTGATTCCAGAGATACTAGATTTGTAATCTCTAAGAAAATCCTCATTTATCTGTACTTGCAAGGATAAAGGTTGAAAAATATCTTAAAGAGCTTTTAAAGTTTTGGTCAATGCAGTCTTATGAAAACATCTGTAGGAGTGGCTGCAGAGATGGCTCAGTGGTTAAGGCGTTTGCCTGAAAAGCCTAACAACCCCTGAGTTCAATTCTCCAGTACTCACAGAAAGGCAGATGCAGGAAATAGTGCATGTGTCTGGAGTTTGTTTGCAGTGACTAGAGGCCCTGGTGTGCCCATTCTCTCTGTGTGTAGGGCATGCCTTTAATCCCAGCATTCCAGAACTTAAAAGGCTAAGGTAGGAGAATTGCTCTGAGTTCAAGGCCAGCCTGAAACAATAGTGAATTCCAAGTCAACCTGAGCTAGAGAGACCCCATCTGGAAAAACCAAAAACAATTTTAAAAAACTGTAGGAGTATCTTATAAGTGAAATCAGTCATCTCAGAAACTGCAAGTGCTGGTTTCTGGTAAATTAATGACCCCCACAGCCAAGAGAGGAAAATTAAAAGGCAGCTAGGTTACCATTCCTGTGGTAGCAGCCCTCCTCCTCCAGGTTCAGAGGAGGCAGGACCAGCACTGGGGTGGGGGGGGAGCTTGCCCTAGAAATCTCAGAAATCAGCTGCTACAATTTGATCAGTTTATTCTGCCACTTACAGTTTTTTTTTCACTTACAGTTTTTTAACTTGAACGTCAAGAAAATGCACTACACACAAGAGTAGCTTAATAAAGTGAAATGAGGTTGTGAGATTTGACATCTCGCACCTGCCAGGCTGAGAGCATTTTCTCATCTATCTGGGATAACGCATGCATGCTGACACAGCTTAGCTCTGTGAAACCAATTATCCACCTCACCTACTATAACATGGCACCAACTAGATTATGACCATGTCAACTGCTTCAAATACACATCAGCTCCCAAGGGACTCTTTGTAATGCTATTTTGTCCCATCCTGTGGACGTCTTTCTGGAGAGTGGGAAAACAGATAAATGAGGACTCTCACTGCCTTCTGTGTTGTAAATGCACCATGGTAGTCAAAACTTTCACAAAAAAATATATTTGTAGCTTAGCGTGTCTTAGGTCTTTTTTTCATATACCACTTAGCCTCTGAAATGTCATGATTTCTTTGTCTCCTTTCCTCTTTTATGTTTATGTCTATCCTCTACTTATTACACATAACACTAAACTATTTTTGTTCAAGTATTTTCATCAGAATATCTTATTGTGGATCAAAGATGGTAAGAAAACAAAAACAGCAATTCTGCACTTGCCCTTGATCCTGAGAAGTGACTTCTATCCTCAGTGTTTTTATAGTTTTAGGAAAATAGCCCCAGGCTTAAAAACTTGAAGCCTCTGCCTAGATTAGTGATGGCCATGGGAACTTTCTTAGCTACATCCTAAGAGTGGCCTACAAAGAGAAAATTTTACCACAAATCTCTGTAGCTCAAAGATTTCAAATTTCAAAACCAATATGTAATTCTTTAACGCCCAAAGGATGGATTCCTGATCCCCACTGGATCCAAAGCTCCTTCTCACTGTAGGTTTTATATGTGTTTTATTCCTCAGCTACTAGAGCATTGAGCATAACTCCTCTGGAGAATTGTTCAGCACATGCTAGGATGGTGGACTTTTCCTTTATTCACTGTCTTTCTGCTCCTAGAAACTCCCAAATTAAAAAAAAAAAAAAAGGCTTTCTCAACTTGGGAATCCTTGTAGCTAATAAGTAGGTGTCACACTGATAGGAGAAGGAAGGTGAAGTCTCCCTCCTCCCTGACGCATTCCCCACATCCTACCATTCCCAATGCAAATGCATTAGCATTCCATTTCTATTTCCTCACTTGATCCAGCTCTCATTAATGCATTATGACTCCCTTATGTGGTATAGCTTGGAAGTTTCTAGTGGGTAAATATTGAAGGCTGATTCGTGAGGAGGAAGGAACACAAGATGGGCCAGTCTCTGGATGATGATGACCCAATGGCTCCAGGAAGCGACAAATGGCTGAATAAAAGTAATTGTGTTAGGTTTTCATCACTATGACCAAAACGTGAAAGCTATAACTTATTGGAAAAAAGATTCATTTTGCCTCACAGTTTTAGGGCTGACTGGATCCATAGCTTTGGAACCAAGGTGGGAGTGTATGGTGGAGGAACCAGAAACACAGAGAGAGAGAGAGAGAGAGACAGAGACAGAGACAGAGACAGAGAGACAGAGAAGAGGTCCAGAACAAGATATACCCTTCAGAGGCATGCCCCCAGGTACCCATGTTCTCTCACCAAGTCTCATTTTCCAGTCTCCACTACCTGCAAATTGTCCATTCAACTATGAATCCATAGATGGATTGATCTATTGATCAGGTCAGAGTCTTCATGATCAAATATCCTCTCACTGACTGACCCCACTAGACAGAACCAAGTCTTTCAGTGCATGGGCCTTTGGGGGAGACATTTTCTATTCCAACCCATAATAAGGATCTCCCACTCTCTTCCTCCTGCAGCTCTACGACTGCAGGGCTTCTCCAGGACATCTCTGCCAACAGAGCTTTATCTTGTAAGTGTGAAGCGTCCTGTGGGAGTCTCACTCACAGGCCTCAGTTCCAAATGCAGTTCTGGAAGCTGTACCCTGTGCAAAGACCACAGACTGAATGTCCCATTACTTGGTCATATCATCAGACTTATTTTGCACAATTTAGAGAAAAGTAGTGAAAAATATTTTCATAACTTCTAATGTTAATACTTGAACAAATCAACTGAAAATTAAAATATAATCTCCTTTGACCCTTTGTCCAAAAAAATCTAACTAAAATGCACTGTTAAAAATCTTTAAATATGCCGGGCATGGTGGCGCATGCCTTTAATCTCAGCACTCAGGAGGCAATGGTAGGAGGATCGCCATGAGTTCAAGGCCACCCTGAGACTACATAGTGAATTCCAGGTCAGCCTGGACTAGAGTGAGACCCTACCTCAAAAATCAAAAAACAAAAAAAAAAACTTTAAATATACCACATTACCATTATTATGGTCCAATACAAGTTTAGTTCTTACAACTCATCAAAACATAACATTTCTTTTCAAACATTGATGAAATTAATTTCCTGAGTACCTTTTCTAGAAAACCATAGTGTGACTTATAAAACAGGGCTTAAGGAACCAGACAGGAAAATAACATTCATAACTATTGAGTCATAGAATGTGTGTATCTAAAATGATAGTGAAATTTATCGCCTGATTTTGTAAACAGGAAAAAGGAAGAAAAGGCAAGTGACAGGTAGGTGGTGAATATGTATTGAATGCTATGGGCCAGGCAGTGTTGAATGCTAAAGAAGGGAGGAATCTAAATGCATAGATATACAAGAATATCACTGCCCAGTGAAGCTGGGCGTGGTGGCCCACACTTGTAATCTCACCATTTGAGAGACTGCTGCCAATTCAAGGTCTGCAAAGGGCTACGCAGTGAGTTTCAGACCAGCCTAGGTGACCATGTGAGTTCTTAGAAAGTAAAGAAAGAAGACAAAAATATGGGAGAAGAGGAGATGATTTAAAGAAGGAGGAGGAGGAAGAAAAGGAGGAGAAGGAAGAAGAGGAGGAAGAGGAGAAGGAGGAGGAGGAAGAAAAGGAAGAGGAGGAAGAAGAGAAGGAGAAGGAAGAGGAGGAGGAGGAGGAGGAGGAGGAGGAGGAGGAGGAGAAGAAGAAGAAGAAGAAGAAGAAGAAGAAGAAGAAGAAGAAGAAGAAGAAGAAGAAGAAGAAGAAGAAGAAGCCGTCTCAATGAGACCAGTAGTTTACAGAGTCATTTCTCCATATCCCCAAAGACTCCATATTTGAGACACTCTGGATATTGCCCTGAAGCTCTATAAGAGGTCCAATTCCTAGTGTATGTGTTGGGATCCATTGAATGCATTGTGTCAATGACACATCCCTACTGTGTTTCTTTGTTTAAGTTTGGTGAGCCTGGCCTGGAACTTGTGTGATCTTCCTGCCTCAGCACCCCTGGTGTTGGAATTCCAGGCTTGAGCCCCCATGTTGGGCTCCATTTACCCATCAGAAACCACCAATCTATACCACATAAGAGATCACCGCCACCGTGATGGGGAGTCATAATACATTAATGAGGGCTGGATCAAGTGAAGAAATAGAAATGGAATCCTAAAGCATTTGCCTTGGGAAGGATAGAATAGGGGGTATCAAGTCAGAGAAGAGGGAGACTTCTTCCTTTTCCCATCTGTGTGACACCTGCTATTTCTCAGTCATTATTTTGGCCTCAAACCCCACAAAGGCAAGAAGGCAGTTGTCCACAGTTGCAGATAAGAAGTTCAGAGTTACTTACCAAAGTGGCACTTTGTAGAGTGATGGTTCTTTTACATTTATCAATAATCAAATAGCTCCTGAGATGCTAGTGCCTGGCATCCAACAAGAAGAATGCCATCAGTGCTAACTTGTAGATCCCGAGGCTTCGTAGAAGAAGGAAACTTTTATTCCAGCTTGGTTTCTTGCCAGCAGATCTTCTCATGCTACATTTGCTCTCTTTCCTGTAGAAAATAGTTAATCAGTCGCTCAGACCATGAAAGGGAAAACCATGATTTGGAAACAAATCTGTTTCTTGGGTTCCCCCTGGGAAAACAATGCAGACTAGGTCTCTGCTGACACCTTGTGTTGATGGGACCAGTACCAAATTCTACTGAAGTCTTCTGACTTAAAAAGGTACCATTACCTGATTCAGAAAGGAGTGTTAAACAGTGTACTGGGTAATCATACACCTCTTTTTAGATACTTACTCTGAAAGCTAAATATATCTTATTGATCACAGTGTCCCAATTTTCTGTTTTGCAAAAAAAATAAATAAATAACAATAAAAGACTTAAACATATTCTCTGGTGTCCCCTAGACCTCTCCTATCTTTTAAAAACAAAAGCCCTCCAGAGAAAGGGGATACTGTACTGACTACAACCTGTGTTTTAGAATTGAATCCTTCAAAAGCCAAATAATAAGATGTTTTGATTTGGTAAATCATTGTGTTGTCTTCATTATTTCCATTATCTCTATTTTTGGAGCATTTATTTATTTAGTTCCAGATACATTATTAGGTGTGAATTGTGGTACTAGATATACAAATATGGATAGCAATGTCTCCACCCTTAAGTCTAGTGAGGAAAAGAGATTGAAGAAACCCTGTACTGTAATATAGTATAATGAGGGCTGTAATATAGAATAGTGAGGGCTGGCATAAATAGAGGTGGAATTAGGGACACTGACACCACCGGAAAGGAGATTCTTTATATGAGCACAGCAGACAAGGTATCCACAAAGAGATGGTTTGTAGAAGCCTGAAGCAATCATCCAAGATGGAATTGATGAGTGAGGTTATGAGGCAGACTCAAAAACACCAACATTTTCCACATTATGTATTCAAAAGAAAGAAAAAACAAAGAAACAAAGAATGAAAGAAAGAGAAAGAGAGAAAAAGAAAAGAAAGAAAGAAAGAAAGAAAGAAAGAAAGAAAGAAAGAAAGAAAGAAAGAAAGAAAGAGAAAAACAGAATTATTTCAGCCCTTCCTCAGCTTCCATGGAGGGGAAAACTTAACATTTCAAAAGAAAAATTAAGTAACTGATTTCCTTATTAAATCTCTGTAAAAGATGAGTTTATTATTAGTCCTGTTAGCCTGCCCAGATCTCAATTTGGATAATTACACTCCTCTTACCTAATTTATCCCTGTGGTTTAATTGGTTTCAGAATTTGACTTCTCTTCAATTGTTGTGTTCTGTTGTTATTTGGTTTTAAACAGCTGCTATGTTCTTCACAGATGTAGTGATTTCAGTCCTATTGGGCGAATAAAGACATTTGCCAGGGTTTTGAGATGACAATCCTCAAATGCAAAGATGTGCTGCATTAATTATTGATATCAATGGTCCCTAGCCATTGCACTTACAGTAGCACTGAGGACTGCGTCTGGTCTACAAAATCATATCCACAGAGAAAGAGCCTTCCTTCTTTAGATATTGTCTCTGTTGACATCCATCCCCAAGTGTTGATGTTCATTCTTCTATTTTGCTGAAATCATATTGGTTTTAATTAAATATATGCTGCAATGAACAAAGAACAGATGTTCACTTTGTTTTTTAATCAATTTAGAGGAAGCTTGTTGGGTCATTTATGTGTTTAGCAATGTAGTTTGCAGCCATTTTCCCTTCTATCATTCCTTTGTTTATATCTTCCTGGGAATGACAAAGATTGAAAGATTTTGCAACTAAAAGCTTCTCTGAATTCCAACTTCAGTGCCTTTATGATTCAGTCCTAGTCTTGGGGAGCTACATGATTGCTGCTGCTCTTGTTAAGAGCCATGTTTGACATCCCTAATGAGACCATCATTCTCGGCCATCCATTAAAGATAGAGTTCTGGCCCAAGGTAAGTACTAATGACCTAGTTAGTAGAAATGTCAGCAGCTTTCTTCTACATCTTTTTCACATCAAGTTTTTTCTTTGCTCTGTGCATGAATGCTGTGGAAATAAAAAAACTGAAATAGCTTTCTCTGAAAACTGATGTTCACTAAAGGATTCCTGTTGATATAAATGTCCTTGAAATTTCTCATCCACATCTTTTGAAAAGCCATGCGACACTTGCAAGTGTCATCACCACTATAAAGCACGTGCTCACTGTTGATGACTGTAGTCCTGTGTCCACAATCTCAACCTATGAAAATGAAAAAGGCAAAGGCCTGCTCATTTATTTGAGGAGAAATATGTCAAGCAAGAATTCCAGTGATATCTCAGCACTGGCATCAGAAAAGTCACACAGATGTAACTGACCGGAACTGGGATTACCTAGAGCCAGCCAATTCCCTAGACACAGAAGTCCACACTTCAGATCAGTCTCTGTCACTGTGACTCTCTCCCCAGACCTTCAGATGACCATGCCTCATAGTATCTCACCCACATTTTACCAAACTTCCCGAATTCCTGAAAAATCCCCAAAGCCACGACAACCACTATAGGTATTTGGGAAGTACTATGTTCCCAAAGATGCACACACTCAATCTGATACTACCAACACTGAACTTATGAAGCAGGCATGATATCTATGTCACATACCTGTAGAACCAAAAGGCATGGAAAACAGGAGAACCTGAGCATATAGGACTCTCCAGTAAAGACATTTTACTCTCCTCACTCCTCTATGAGCTATATGAACTCACAGGTCTGGAGGAGGACAGGGAGAAAATTCTTATCAACTAAAGAAAGTAATACAAGAATTGAGTTTCCCAAAGATCATTTTTGTGTGATGACAGGTGAACACAGTACTGTGAAAAAATGCAAATGATAGCCACCTAGGATTCTGAGAGTTGAAGGGAATCTCTAGCAAAGGCAGAAGGAAATGAGAAGTACGTGTAAGGGGTCACAAACCTGCTCCCTTCCTGGGGCATCTGAGGTAGAAATGGAAGGGCAGAGAAAGCAGGAAGAAGGAGTTGCATAAGCCTTGAGCTTTGGAGAAGAGCTTTCCCTTTCCATTCTAGTAGAGAAGGATGGATATGCAAACAGGAAGGCATTTTTGCAAGGTCTCACCCACACTTTACCAAACTTTCCGAATTCCTGAAAAAATCCCCAAAGCCATGACAACCACTGTAGGTATTTGGGAAGTACTATGCTCCCAAAGATGGACACACTCAATCTGGTACTACCAACACTGCAAGGCCTGTAATCCCAGCTCTAGAGAGGTGGAGGTAGTTGGATCAGAAGTTCAAGACCAACTTTGACTACATAGGCTGGGCTACATGAGACCCTGTCTCAAAAACAAAGGTACATAAGAATGACATGTTCCAGACGAAGAGCAGTTCAGATTGAAGGCAGATGAGTGGACATGATGGGGTGGGGGTCTGGGAAAGCGAGTGAGTCTAGTTGTATGGATTTCTAGTCATGTGGGAGCATCCTTTTCCCCAGGGTAGTGGAGAGCCTTTGAAGGAATTTAAATATAAGGATAAAAAGATGAATTTCTTCTAGTAGAAATATAGCAAGTACATGGAAGTGGGGAGAGATTTTAAGAAGGCAAAAAAAAAAAAAACCCTAAACTCACAACATTAAAACAGCCTTAATAGTCACCCACCATGACTCAGGGAACTGAGCAGAAGAGGGGGCGGGAAAATTGTGAGAGCCGTGGTGGGGGAGACTATCCAGAGGCATAGCACCCCTCAGTAACAACCCATTTGGGTCAGGAGAACCCGGCTGAATACTAGGCTATCCATGGTCCCCTGCCACAAAGACTGATCCAGACGGCCCATGGAGGAGGATATCCAGCTGACTGGGGATGGGGAGGGGGGGGCAAAGAGGAATTGGGGATAACAACTCATTGTGGGCCCACTAAACAATGTAACTCATTATGGACAATAAAAAAAAAGAAATGGTTGAAAAGAAAGTTTCTCCAGTGGTCCAGAGTAACAGCTGACAAAAGCAAGTATACCTGTCTACCTGTCCTCATGTGCACCTTGTTCATCTACATGTCACTGTGGTCATTCCTTTCACTCACCATTGGATTGTATACACAACCTGTTTGAAGCCAGAATATCTAAAATATTAATGTTCCATGAGAACTATTATCACAGTGGGGAAAATTGAATATCCAGGATCCAAGAACACCCAAACAGCTAAATTAAAACCTCTGTTGATGAAGATTAGTGCTGGTATAGGATTCCATCAGAAGACTACCAAAAAAAAAATTTAATCAATATTATCTTTACTTTTATACTTCCTCACTGTGCATACCACCTCCTTCCCTAAGGATTAAGCCAATTTAACTACTAATTAAAACACAACATTTGGAAATGGCTTATGAGACTCTGCTATATAATTAATAAAATGAGAGAAAAAGTAATTAGTTCTGAAAATTCATTCACTCATTGAACAAACACTCTGAATACCTATTATCTGCATTTTCAGGTACTTCACTATTGGAATATTAGGATAGAAGACAATTGTCCCTGCTTCTTGGAGCTGGGATAGAGGCATTGGAGGGGTTAATTAGGATCTCATCAAGGGAGAGCTCTGAACGGGAAGTGCTGGAGAGAGAACAAAGGACCTTCTCTGTCAAGTTACAGATGAGACTCCGCTGGTACTGCTGCTGGGCAGGAGAGCCAGATAGCCTTGGTTCAAGTCACAACGCCACACACATAGTTCATTTTCCTCCCTGGTAAGATGAGAATCCTTACCTCTTCAGGGTTATTATGAGGATCACAGTTATCTCTTCCCACAATCATTGGCTTATGCATGGGAATTGCTCAGAGCAGTCTATGTTGTCCATAATCATTATTATGATCAGTAGCTAAACAGTTCACAATAAGAAAGTGGGAAAAAACTGACTTCAACAAGATGAAATATATCAAGGGAGAAATGTCTTTACCAGGTATCTGCTGTGCTGAGTAACCTTGACTGTCAGTTTGTTTGGATCTTAATCAGATACACAGAAGAGTAGGGAAACACATCTCTGCATGTGTTTGTGGGGTGTCCCCAGAGACAAATTATGAAGACTCTGAAATAATGTATTAATTCCTTTCTGGACTCATAATAAGACAGCATTGTTGGGAGGTGATGAAAGGTAGGAATGGGGGTCTAGTTGTAACTAGGACTATGGCATGTTCCTGTGTACTGTATTTTGCCCTGGTCACTTTCTGTATCTCCTTTCTCTGCTTCCAGTCGTAAAGAAGTAGAGAACATCCTTCATCACTTGTCACTGCTTCCACGATGTTCTGCCCAAGTAGGTGAGGCACACAACTACAGACTGAACAACTGGTAAATCCTTCCTCCCTAAGTTGATTCTATCAGGTATTTAGTCATGTAAATAAGAAAGTAAAGAAACACATCTGTCCTCCATCTCTAGAAATGGACTTTCCCCTTTTAGCCAACTTCTTGGAACTCAGAAAACCATAAGAAACTAGTTAGTTACTACTCTGCCTTGCATCCTCCTTAAAAAGTGTGACAGTGGAGTATTGATCCCCTAAGGAACTTGAAGATAATTTGAGAACATTATCTTAAACCATAAATCTGTCTCCCTGCAGACAGCTATGTTTCAAAGATTGTTCCTTTTGCCAGTAAATATTTTGGAAACAATGAGACATAAAGTTAGTTCACTCCATTGATCCAATGGTGTCTGAAGTTAGCCTACTTTACCCTCCTTAACCAAAAGGGATCCATGATCCTTTCAACCCTAAAACTCATTTTTAGTCTGCTTCTTGAAATAGTATAACCAACCAAGACATTTGCAGTTGCTTTCAACGTGTGTAGCTCTACTAATATCACTCCCTGTTGTATTCCTATATATACAATGAAATGCTTATCTTCCATCTGTGAGCATGAAATTCTCAAAGGAAACCTCTGTGTTCTCCAAGGGGAATCCAGTGGTGGAAGGATAGGAGAGGTATAAGTAGTAAAGACACCTGGCTACAGTCCTGGCCATAACCTTGAACAAAAGAGTTTCTGTAGGCTCAATGTGCCACTCTGCTGAATGCTGGAGAGTATGGAAACTGTTGTCTTGCTTAAGTTTACCAATTAATTAAAATTGATGAATATTGTAATCATACACAATTGAATAAAACCTTTTAAAGTATGTATTTAATGCCTTGTATGTACTGGTACCAGATGCCGTGCCAGTACAATGAGGTGGTGGATAAAGGTGGGTCCCTATCCTCATGGAGTGTGTATTCCAAGCAGTGAGTTACAGTAAACAAAGAAATCAGTAAAATGATTTTAGATGGATACAAGCGCTCTGAAGGAAATGGCTGTGTAATGAGAAAGAATAGCAGAATGGGTCTCTCATGTGTAAAGAGCAGTGATGGAGAGAGACTGAAACAGAGACAGGAGAGAGAAAGAGAGTATTTTAATTGTGACCAGAATGATAATATTGTTTTAAATCTGTTACAAAGAAAATGGAGAGGTTTCCTAGAGAGAGTATAGCTCACTACAAAAACCTCAAGAGAGAAAAATATTTGGCATTTGTAATACAGCTCTAGGCCTAAATATTTTCACTCTAATACCCAGAGGGTGACTTATGGGTGTTCGGGGAGTGTCAACGGTATGACTCCCCAGCATGCAGACCACATATGCTATGCAATATCTCTCAAATCATTTCTGCTCCCCGAAGAGCTCTTGAGATGAAGTATATGAACAATACACTGTGTTCAGACCAATACAGCAAGCTGTTATGGGGGATTCAAGGTTGTTGTAGAACGCTATGAGCTCTCTTAAATGAGTAAGGCCTTGTAAACTTGCCTACCCTCGGGTGGGAGTTATTGCTATGCTTCCTCCTGACATGGACTTTACTGATGGCTGCTGCAAGCACTCTTGGCTTCTAGACACTCAATTTGGTTCTCTGGGCAGCTTTGTTCTTTCCTGTTTCTATCTTCCTTTGTACTTAACAGACTGACTTTGCTTGGAACCCTCCTCCAAGGATCACAAAGGTAAAGTCTGACCTTTGATTGTTTGTACAGATAGATTTGTGTTTGACTTACTCGCTGCTTCCCAGGAAACTGCAGAGCAGCGTGAATAGAAAACATTACCTAGATGACATCTGGGCAGGGGAAAAGCAGCCTCTTAGGTGCCACACACAAGTGAGGCAAAAATAAATCTACCTCTCCATTTGGGTCACATATTTTGCCAGGAAATAATAAAGAAACCTTGGTGAAAGTGAGCGCACACACACATGAAGTGAGCTCTTTTATTTTTTTTTAAATCCACTCTAAGGTAAGTAAAGGGCTTTGTGAGAAATAAGCAAGAGAGAAGAAGGAGAAGGGTGAGCCCAAGTGATAATGCTATTACTGAAAAGACTTTTGAAATTTTTCCAAAATAAATATCTTACTTTTGTGAGCATCTTCCTTGTTCTACTACACCTGATAATTTTCATGTAAGTTACAAAGAGGGTCAGGGAGATGGTGCAAAGGTAAAGGCACTTGTTTTCAATGTAAGTTACAGAAAGACTCAGGATTCTTGGGAGATAAAACAGAGTCAAGAGTTCAAGGCCAACCTGGACTACATAGCAAGAACCTCTCTCTCTCTCAAAAAAAATCCAAAACACTTCATATTGTCATTTGTAGTGTTTGTGATCTTGCCAAATACAGCCTTCCATTCAATCAACACTAATCTCACACAACAAAAAAATCATATCTGATCAGAAACATATTCCTCATTTAATATGAGCTCCAGTATGATGGTTTATCAGAAATTTTCTGACATTGACATATTTTAAGTATATGTTTTGTTTGGAAATATAGCTAAATCTAAGCAATAATCCCCTATAATATTTTTGAGGCTTCATAATATTCCTAGATTTGAAAAAATACATGACTGAACTGTTAAATGATCTATTTCATAACATATGTTAAACAGAAAGAAAGCACCTAACATGATGTGTGGCATAGCAACTGCATACATGTGTCCTGAATGAACACTTCCAAGTTGAGTCCTGACAAAGCGTCATTGCCATTTAACTCCCACGTTAAATGGGAGTCATCTAGAATT
Source organism: Zapus hudsonius (assembly GCA_004024765.1). NCBI lineage: Eukaryota > Metazoa > Chordata > Mammalia > Rodentia > Dipodidae > Zapus > Zapus hudsonius. Next base: position 31,083 of record PVHP010002543.1, read on the forward strand.
CATATGCTTCATTTATAGAGTAGAAAAAGTATCAAAGAATGTTTGCAGTTAGAAACAGCAGTCATGATATGAAGGAAGAAATCTTAAAACCATTAAAAACGAAATCACTTAATGGGGAAAGGAGAGCAATTCAGGGTACTTGATAAGATCTCTCTTCTACCCTCAAGAGAGCTCTTCACATAGCTGATGCCCACTTGTCCTCCAGACCCAGAGTCATGTACTCATGGAACTTTCCTGACCGTAAACCCACATCAACTCTTCAGAAGGTCCTAGCGCCACCTTGCCCTCACCATACTCTTTGCTAAGGATTCCACTCCAAAATTCATAATGAGGTGGCAATCTTAAACTATAACCTGTCTCCCTTTTTGGTAATTATTGTTGGGGTAATGAGAACTAAGAGTACACTGAACACTAGAAGTTGCAAATAAAAATTATAAGAAACAAAGGCTAGCTCCCTAGAAAAAGGCATCAGAGAACCATTTACCAAATCCAAAGCCATCCTGCAGGCTCTGCCTGCTTTGTGGGAGACAACACTCTCTGTCCTTGTTTGTCCAAGGGTCCATTGCTAACTAAGCCTCTTTGATAAACATGTAAATCCCTCTCTTGTTTAAATGAGGAAATATTTTTAACCCGTGGTCATGTCTTGTCTTTGATGACAGTGCTCTCGGATGAGTGGGTCCTTGATGGAACCAGTTATATGTTATTACTATAATGAATCTATTAGATGAGAGCAAAAAAAAAAATTCCTTAATTCCCAGTGGATTTTTTTTGTGGTTCAAAGGATCAAAGTAGGCCTTGCACATGCTTAGCAGATGTTGTCCCAATGAGCTACATTCCCAAGGTTTTGATGAAGCTCTTCCATCCTCCCACAGTTACTTGTGAAAGTTTCCTGCATGGATTAGGACTTGCATAAAAAAAAAAAAATTCCGATCTCACGAAAGTCATAATGTTTGAATTCAAATATTTTGGGCACTTGGAAGAGAGCAACATGGGGAACATGGGGTATCCCCTTGTGATCCCAATTTAAAGTCTACAAGTCTGTTGGTAGACTTATTTATCTAAGGGATTATGGAGCCACAGGGCGTGGCTGCAACTGTGTTAGTTGTGGGGATGTTAATCAAGGCCAAACTTGCTACATAGTTGTCCCAATCATCAAACTAGAACAAAAAGTCAAGAGAAAGAATGTCATCTTCTCATAAAAACAGATCTGTCCAAACCATACTTACACAGTCTCTTATCTACTTTCTCAACTATTTCTTTCTCAGCTGTCATAGAGATATTTCAGTTTTCAAAAACAAGTCACACAGTGCCAGACAAGAGAGAGATTTTTTTTCTTACCTTTTAACCATCGGTATTCTGATGTTTTTCCTCATTCAAAAACTATAAATATAATTTTTACCTCTAAAACATCTACGGTTTCATTCTTTTTTAATTGGGTCCATTTGGAATTTATTTCTGAGATGAAAAGTGAATCCAACTCTTTTCATCCAAGTGACCCATTCCATTATTCAAAGGAGGCTACATTTCTCATATGAATATCTTTAAATGATAGGTTCATTTTTTAAAAATTTTTCCACTGGTCTATTTGTTCATGCACTTGTACCACACTGATTTAATAGCTAAGGCTTTATAGTGTATTCTAACATCTCTTTTTTGCAGAATTTTCCTTGCTCTTCTTGCTTGCTTTTTCCTTAAGAGCTTCAGACTCATGTAGTTGAATTTCTTTAAAACTCATTGGTATTTTATTAGAATTGTGTTGGCTTCATAAATTCCCTTAGCGATAAATGGCAGCTTTATGTTACCACATATTCTGAGCAAATATATGTGATATCTTTCACTTTGTTCATGTATTAACTTAGGTCTTTTAGAAGTGTTTGGAAGTTGTACAAATTTCCATAATGCTTATTAACCTTTGCCTTTGGAGATACTCTACTCAATGAGGTCTTTTCCCATTATATCTTCTAATTTGCATTTATATACATGTGTTGTTGACATCTCTTAATTGGTGTTCTTTCTACTTACTGTATTCTCTCATTGCACGCATTTTCTGTCAGTTCCTTTTGGGTTTTCTGGGGAAATATTCTGATCTCAAATATTAGTAAATATATCTCCTTTATAGTTTTGTGGTTCTAAGTTCTTTTTATCTTTATTTTGTTAAATAATAGTGCTAATAGCAAGTATGTTATGTCCACTCTAACATCAGAAAGAATATGTTCTTCTTTCCTTAGCAGTTTTGATGTCATATTCAGGCTAACATGGATCACAAATGGAAAAAAGGAAGGAAAGAAGGAAGGGAGGGAGGAGGGAATATGGACAGATCATCTGAATATAGAAAGACTCTTTTATCGTTTTAAGGAGTATCTAGCAATTCTTACTTGAATCCGTGTTTTTAATTATAAAGATGTGCTGGATTTAGACAATTACTGGGTCTATGGAGATGATGTTTTCCTTATGTCTGCAAATGTAAGTCATACTGAAATGTACGTTGAAATGTACATTAATATTAATCCATCCTCATAATCCATACTTGATCCTGTTTTTACTTTCATGAATTGCTAGTTTCTTGTCACTGTGGTCTTAGAACTTTTCTATGATCTGTGTAAGCTCTCTTGGGTTGTAGCTTTCTTTGGTTAGTACTTTTCAAGTTTTGCTACCCATGTTGTATAGACGTCGAGAAGAACCTATGAGATTTTCCTGTTCTTCTATGTCCTGGAAAAGAATAAATTACATGGAAATCAGATGCTCTTTAATGTTACAGTAAAAGTAACACTGACTGATTGTCTATTCTCTCAAATGCTGTGTTTAGACACTTGAAGATACAGAGATGAATGAGAGATGGTCTCTCCCTTTAAAAAATACAACTCAAGGTCTAATGGAGGGGATAAGCTTGTCAAAAATATATTATATAAGGGAGCAAAATATTTATAAAGCAAATATTGGAGATGCTGTGATAGTATGAAAAATAGCTTCATAAAGAAACAATGTATTATGCTCATCCAGAATGGCATTTCTCATGAGAATGGCAAATAGACACCCAATGTGATTTCAAAAGCTCTATTCTCCAAATGTGCCTGAAGCTGCTGGAGATTCTTTAGTAGGAGATGCAGACTTCTTTATTTACATTAGAAACATTCTAGGCTTACAGTGCAGCTGCCTGTGGGAGATGTGAAGCTCCCACTTTTGCTTATACCCTAAAGCAACACTTGATGGACATCTGTTCTTAAAGATGATTTTCATATATAGAGAGAAAGGATAAAGATCTTTAGGCTCATGAGATTAATGAGGAGGTCCAAAGCAGAAATAAAGGATCGATTTGTTTGGGTCTACCCAGAATATCTCCTCTCCACTCCTCTTCTCTCCTCTCTTCCACTCCCCTTCTTCCTCCTTCTATCTCCCCTTCTTTCCTTACTTCTCTCCCCCCACCCCCTCATCCTCTCTCTCCCTCCAACTCTATGTTGTTTTTATTCAAGCAATTATACTCATATATGAAAGTATACAAACACAAGTAAGAAATGTGTAACTTAATTTTCACAGATTAAACATACTCATGTAACCATCAAACCCCCTCAACTACTTCCCAAGGGGTACTTTTCTGACTTCTATCATCATAAAAATGTTAGTCTGCTTTGAACCTCATGGAGATGGATCATCTAGTACCTGCTTCTTTTGTATCTAGTTTCTGTTGGAAAGTGATCTGTTTGTACACTATAGTCATATTGATATGTGTTAATTCTATTCTCATTCTTGCATAGTGTAGTATTACTTTTCATTGCTGGGACAAACACCTGACCAGTCAAAGCTTATGGGAGGAAAGAGTTTATTTCAGCTTACAATTTCCAGGGGTTCAAAGCAGAGAATATGAAAAATAAGAGCATCCTTAATGAGAGTTAGGAGACAACATGAAGAATTCCCTTAAACCTAGAGAGTAAACCCAAAAGTTGCAACCCTAATAGGAAAATTTTGTGAGAACTAGATGAGGACATGGATAAATAATGATATAATAAAAAGGGAATAAAATGAAAATACAGTTATCTCTTATTAACTGCAAAAGTTGGACATTAGGAAAGAAAGAAAACAACAAAAGTTAAAGTTTGCATGATGAAGTGACTCAAACTTGCACCACCGTATGAAAGACAAAATTAAGAGTATTTTATTAAACAAGAAACAAGAGGTTGAAGTCAGCAGTGCCCAAGATCAGGAAGAGGGGCTGGTAAGATGAATCCTACTAAAATGAAAATAGGTTTCCTTAAAGGAGGAAGGCTGAACAGATGTCAGCTAACTGTCATGAATAGTCATGTTCATCACCGCGAGACATTAGTGACGATAAGCTTCTTGGATTTAACTCGATCCCTGAACTGGGGTCTTTTACAAATTGCACAGCTGCCAATGCACCAGCCGGGTATTATTTTAACAACATTTACAATTTCCCTTGCAGTTGAAGCAAGGCTGAGGGACCATATGAGCAGATAATGAAATAACTGTGAAAGTTCAGAGCATGCTGAACAAAACAAAATATGTTTTGCCTGATTTATGCAAACGAAACATATTGTCAAGGTTTTGAAGCAGTTAAGTCCAAAATACAGCAATTTCTCAAGTAGCCTGGCAGCAGATGAACTAAGTGGAAATGTGTCTCTGAAAGAGTTTAATCAGACTGTATAGATGTGCTGAACATTTTGATATTTTCTGCAGTATGAACTCACAAATAATGTTGTTTTTTTAATTTAAGGAATATCCTATCCAGTTTATCCTAAACCAACAATTTTTGTTCCCTGTTAGTGGAGTTCTTCTATTAGAGACTCTAGGGGCACCCTTGTTTTTTGAAACTTCTATTAAAGAAGAAATGAAGTTATATTTACTGCCTGTTCTTTTCCTCATTGTAAAGAAACCAGGTCAACCTCAGCCTTCACTGTTGTTTCTTCTACCTGGTATCTCATATTGAGGTCTCAGCTGCAAACATTCAAAGCCCAATGGCACAAATACTTCTTTGATGCCCAGTGGATGTTCAGATCTATGTAAGGCTTTTCTTCCTCCATCCATGGGGGTAGTGGAAAGATCAATGAGTTTTTTCCAAAGTTAGAGAATTCTGAAACCTGACTTTCATAACACCCCAGTGTGTTAGGTCCTGGAAAAGGACACAGCTTATAGAAAAACAAGCTTCTGATAGGAAAAAGAAAAAAAGCATTGCCCTTGGAGTGGATTCTAAAGGGTTTTGAATGAATCAAAGGCATTTGCTTATGTCATCTTGTCAGGGGTTTTATGTTTCTGAGGAAGAAAATTGTGATGCATAGGGCAAAAACCCTGTGAGAGCAGTATGTGGCCATCTGTACTTTGAAAAGTCTCACCCTTGTCTCACCCTACACTCTCCCTCCACATGCAGACTTATTCGAGGGCTGCCTTTAGGAACTGAGAGAGCTACCTACTCTACCTGCTCTTCCGAGTTCTTTAGTGACTGGTGTCACTGGAGGCAATGAGTGGGTGTGCCTCGCAATTCTTTCTTCATGGATAACTGTCCACTTTCTCATTTTTATACATATTCTTAATTGTTTTTAAATCTGAAATGGTAAAATAAGTAAAGAAGTTTTACTAAATTACATAAAGAAATGTTTCACAAAGATCTTTATGAATGGTTGCTATCAAACAGGAAGTATAAGTTAGGAAGGGAGGGTTAGCTATTGTTATAAATATTGTTTTACAATAATTATTACATTATTACAAAAATTAATACATAGCTGGAGGTATCTGATGGGTTTTTTTTCTGTATGTGTGTGATATGTGTGTGTATGTGTGTATATGTGTATGTGTGCATGTGTGTATGCCTGTATGTGTGTATATATGTGTGTATGCATGTATGTGTGTATATGTGTGTATGTGTATATGTGTGTATATGTGTATGTGTGTCTGTGTGTATATGTGTATATGTGTATATATGTATTGTGTATGTGTATATGTGTATGTGTGTATATATGTATTGTGTATGTGTATGTGTGTATGCATGTATGTGTGTATATGTGTGTATATGTTTTTATATGTATGTATGTATGTGTGTATTTATATGTGTGTGTTACGGTTTGAATATGAAATTTCCCTATATTAACTATTTTTGAGATAGAATCATATTAATTTGCCCGGGCTAGCCTTGAACTTTCTAGGGAGCCTAGACTGGCCATAAGCTCTTGATCATCTTGTGGGTTGAATGTGTGGTCCCTAAATAATGGCACTATTTTGAAGATTGTGGGACCTTCAGCAGGTGGGACTTGGCTACTAGAAGTAAGTCATAGGGGCTAGCTTTTAAAGGCTATGTGCATGTCTGCTTCCAGTAGACCTCTGCTTACTTCTCTGCCAGATATGAGGAGTTCTGTCATATGCTTTCATCACCATGAATGTCGCCCTGCTTTCCCCACTGTGAGGACTGAAACCCTCTGAAATTGTAAGTCACCATAAACCTTTCCTACCTTAGCTTTCTTTCTTTTGGGTATTTGGTCTCAACAACCCAAAAGTAACTAATCAACACATTTACTCAATAGAGCAAATGGACTATACATTTATGCTTTTGCCTCATTGGTAAAATGTTCTACCCATTTCTAACTGGAGTTGGAGGGAGGGGATCTAGCAATCATTCTATTGCTAGGCAAGGGAGTTTCATCTTCCAACAACAAAAACCTTTCTCAAAAAATTGTTAGCCATGGATGGTGACATGAGATCTTGTGGACAGTCTAGGCTCCCTAGAAAGTTCAAGGCCAGCTTGGGCAACTTAATATGATTCTATCTCAAAAATAGTTAAAAAGCGGGGAGGGGACTAAGAATGCCTCTCGGTTGTAGAACACTTATCTATTTTCACAAGCCCTGGGTTCAAGTACTGCAAAAAGAAAAAATAAATATGTTCTTATCACCCAGGAATGTAACAAAAATAGTGTATAACTTATTTCCTAATGTCAAGACTTTTTCTAATATTGAAATAACTTCTAAATAAATCTACTCCTTCTGAGATGCTTCAAACCCAATATATTATACAGTGCACAGCAAGTAAAGCCAGTCTAGTCCTAGTTGCACTGTGAGTGCTCTGTGACTTTGAATTGTCGCTTGCACTTCCTAAGGCCTCCCCTAGAAGATGAGGTCCTTCACTCCCTGCTATTCCAAGGACTAAGTAATATCAACTAGCACTGTGCCATGCCACGTGGGGAGGAAAATCTCTTAGGTAATGATGATGTGCTGTCCGTGGATTACTTCGGGGGTCATTGTACACTAACACTCCGGTTCATCCACAGAGCTGGGTGAACAGTGACTTGGAACAGTGGTAGGCCGACGGGCATAGACACCCAGGAGAACGTGGCAGTGGACATCTCTTCTTAATTGTATAGATAAAGGTTGTTTATATAGAGGAAAAGTCAGAGGTAGGGGGATAGGTAGCAAGGGGATTTGTAGGGGCAGGGTAGTCTGTGGACATCTCATGAGTGGATTGGCAGGGGCCAGTAACCTGTGGATGCCTAGTTTGCATAGATAAGTTGGGGGGGGTCTTTCAATGTGACTCTAGACATGTATAGAATGGTGATGGCTGCAGAGGAACTGTAACCTTAGACTTTTATTGTCCAAGTTTGTTATTACAGCTGGAGTGAGTTTAGGCCTGGAATTGCCTGCTTATCTCAGGGCTCACTGTGGCCTGACTGGAAGGCTGGAGGGTCCAGGATATGCTTGAGATAATCGGGGTCTCAGGCTTGTCTTGACTTCCTTTAACAGAAGGAGACAGTCCCAGGATGCCTTCCGGTCTCAGCAAAACCCTATATTCTCCGTGCCTCTTAGCAGGGTCCCACAATGATGTAAGTCTTAAAATTAATTGAAAATGAATGTAGTTTATGATGCTATTTTAGGAATGATCCAGTTTTACTTTCTTAATCATATGGGAATATTCAGGGTGTATATTTCCCTTCAGTACCTGAAAATAAAATTCTTCCCCTTCCACCTTGCCTGCCTCCACACATGTACACTTCACTCCGCAACTTCTCTCTTCTTCCTTACATTTGATTAATAACCAGCTCTTTTCAGGCCTTTACATCATAGTTCTTTCCTTTCCACTGTATCTCAACCTCACAAAGAAAGTTTGAATCCTGGCTCTGCCACTTGCCAGTAGCATCCAACCATTCCTCTGTATGCCAGCTTTATTTGTAGACTAGTGACAGAAGAAAACCATGTGTGTGAAGGAAACTCATCCTTCCAGCAGCAAGGCAAAATTTTAAAAAGTAATGATTCTGCCAAGGTCATGGAACAACCACAGAATTGCTTATTCCTTTCTCTTGAATAATTATTGCTTACTTATCAATCATTCATCCTGTTCCTCTGCTTTCTGAAAGATCACTGACAAACACAGTTCAATTGCTAAACTACCCTCACTTCAGAGCAGAAAATAGCAGAGAGCTAATCCCAATTTCTCAGTGACAGTCCCCAATCTAGAAGTGCTCCCCACTCTGACTGGAGCCTCTTCAGAATTATCCACCCAAACTCAAAACCTGTTAAAAGTTCTCTTACGAAGCCACTCTTGGGTTTCTCCCAGCTGGGCTTTATTCCTTGATTGTAACAAATTGACTAATCTGTCTTTATGGACTTCAGGTATAGTTTTGACCAGGATAGTACCAATACAGAGAATAATGTGATTACCTCCAGGATGTTGAAAGAATTCCATGAGATGGTGCATATCTGTCATCCTTCGGCATACATGAGGGATTGATTGTAGTGCTCCTCCCCGCCCCACAGATGCCAAAACCCACATATGCTCAACTCTCTTATAGAAATGCCCTAGCATATGCCTATTACCTACCCAAATCCTTCCATGAGATTTACCCATGTATTGCAGGCCACATGCAGTACAGGACATCTATGAGTACAGCCCAACACAAAATCGTAAACTTACTTAAAACATTGAGGTAAGCTTTTTTTTACAGTTTTTTTTAATAACTCTACTGTGTGATTATGGAACATAAACTTTATAAATGGCATTGGGACAGTAATGGACACATCTGCTTTAAATCATCTCTATACTACTTATCATATCTTATACAAAGCACATGCTGTGTAAATAGTTATTCTACTGAAGTGCTAGGAAACTATGACAATAAAGGAAAAGTTCTGTATATATTCACTACAAGTACAATCATGGTAAAAACATGAAGGAGACTGGAGTTAAATGATGTTAAGTTGCTGAGGAGGCAGGCTTTGGAAAACAGCAAAGCATTCCTGTAGATCATTCACATGAATTCATTCAATACAGTGCTTGAAAAGCACATTCAAGTATGTGTTCTGGAATATTATGGAATTTCATATCTTTCATATAAGGGCAGAGCCTGCATATACATAAAGGCAGTTAGGAAGCACTTACAGTGATAGGTCACACATGGCAAACACTCAGTAAATGTACTTACTATCTTTATTATTGTCACATGGTATTATCACTGTTACACTTATTATTGATGTGTGGCACCAGTCACATCCCCCAAACCCACCCTGTGTGAGCTTCAAGTTATTCCCATCTATTTATTCTCCTATTCAAAACTTTCATTGGACCTCCACTGTTCTCCAAGTCCAAACTCAAAGAACAAACACCTGCTCTACCGACACTAAGGAACTTTGTGTTAACCTTCTCTGGCAATATGCTTCCATTCCACTGGCTGGTTTTGTCCAAGCTCCCAAGGCTTACACGCGACTGTGCACTTCTATTCAAATGGGTTCCCTGATTTCCTTTCCAGCTCTCCAAATGCTCATCCTTCATTTCACTGCAAAATCTTTCTATTCCAGAAAGCTCCTTCATCCACTTAACAGCCCCTCTGAAGCACAAGTTTTATTGCTTATTCTGCTGATAGCATAAAGTCATATACTTCTTTGCCTGGTTACTGCTCCCACAAGTACATTCTTTAATCTAGATTGTAAACCCTCCAAGCAAACACTGGATCCCGTACCTCTTTTTACCACAGGTCATTTTTTTTTGTACACTGATGGTACCACTTGAATGAGTGACTTCACCTATTAACTGTCTTTTTTTTTTTTTTTGAGGTGGGATCTTGCTCTAACCCAGGCTGACCTAGAATTCACTATGTAATTTAAGGCTGGCCTCAAACTCATGGCAGTTCTCCTACCTCTGCTTCCCAAGTGCTGGGACTAAAGGCTTGTGACACCAGTCACCATGCCCAGCTACATATTAGCCTTTTCTTCTTTTTTTTTAATTAAGTGGAAAATTTGTATTGTATAGATACATCATGTGTTGGTAACATCATTTTCCTGCTCCCTACCCCCACTCCGCCTTAGTGGGATTGCTGGTATTCACCATGAAGCTGTGGGTTATGAGTTGTGAGAGTAGCAGTCAGTAATCGGTGTGTATGTGAAGGGAGAATATTAACCTCTTCAATTCCCTAAGTAGAATGTTTATTCCAGGAATCCCTTTCCAATTAATTTGCATGATGAATTTCTCTAAACAAATAAGACTTTCAGAGTAGGCTTTTCAGATACTCAAAGTGAGATTTTTATTCTCCACTTCAAGCAAATGCATAATGTGTATGTTGTTTCCTTTCCTTTTTCTGTTTCAAAGTTGTGTCTGGACATCTTTGCCTCTATCTGTCCCATGGCATCTGTTTGCCTCGGTTTTAGTTATTCCATTTTCCAATTGTGAAACAGCATCATCGTGAGTCTTACGGTTATCTCAGCTCTAATTCCACTCCTCTAAATGAATTCTGTTTTCTTTACCTCTTGAATTTGTCAAAGCCAATCAACGCTGAGTTTATTACTCTGTTTTTGTCCTCCTCTGTCAGATCATTTTATACAAATCTTTCTTCTTACCCAATCTGATTTATTCAAACAGACTCATCCTTTTTTGAAAGTTCATTGGTTTTGCTAGTTTCTTCTCAACATTATCTTTCCCTTGAGACTTTCCTGCCATGAAGCCCAAGGCATATTTCCATTCTTATTCCCCCTTTTTATACCAATCAAATCTATTTTTCTAGTCTCCCTACTACAATCTACTAAGGTTTTATTATGGAGTTTCTTAACATAGGCTAGCATTTTTTCTTGTATATTTCAATGCCTAACACATGAGTTAAGAACATGGTCTGGAGAGGGGATGAAAGAGGATTACCCAAAAGGAGTGCAACCAATTTGTAATATGTTCACATATTAACATTCCCAATAAAAATTATAAAAAGAATGTTTTCTCCATAATTTTTTCTATAAAATAGAATATTAACTCACAGGCAAAACAACAAAGAGGTTGGCAACCTTGACCTATAATGACTTACTTTCACCTTTTACTTATCACTGACCCCAGTCGTTCATCAGTCTTGCCTGGATATGCCAGGCTGGATGCTTCAAGGATTGCTGAGGTTATCTGTAGAGTCTTCTGATCTGCTTTTGAAAATTGTTAAATAAATCTATGGAATCTAGTAATATGTCGAATTGATCTATATCTGTTAATATTCATTCAAATAGTTAATTAATGGAAAGAGGTAAAGAGTGGAACACAAAACTGATGTGTAAAGACCCAAGTTCAAGTTCTGACTCTCTATCTGTAGAGCTGGATGACTCCGGGCAACCCTTAGCTGCTCTGGTGTGTTTCCACTATACAGTAAGGTAACTTACTGTACTAGATAACTTGTACTAGAGCTGCTAAAAATTTTAGAAAATTTTATCTTTAGAATTTGTTAAAGGATTTCAACTAAAACATTGCTGTCTTCTGATATATGAATTTCAAGACAGTGCCTTTGTTCCACTAAATAAATGAATTGCTCAGTGAACACACACGTGTGTGCACACATACATACTCATTGAGCCTCATATATTCAGCCCTGTGTGAACCCGTAAGGAAAATAGTCATTAAGGAAATGGAGCTCCAGTTAGCTTACCTTCTGTAAACAGTCACAGAAAGAGAAAGGAGACTTTGACCTGTGTATTCATGAACCTCCAGTGGTTACTGACATCCCACAAGACGAGTGTGGTTCTGAGCCCGTCAACATTTTTTTTTGAGTTAGGGTCTCACTCTAGCCCAGCCTGAACTGGAGCTCACTAAGTAGTCTCAGGGTGGCCTTGAACTCATGGTGATCCTCCTACCTGTGCCTCCTGAGTGCTGGGATTACAGGTGTGCACCACACAGGGTCATCAACATTTTGACACGGAGGATGGAGAAAGACAAAAGGAATTAGACAGCAAAACAGAGGCAGGAGTACCTTGAAAGAAAAGGGTCCTGGGGGATGTAATGAAGAAGATAATGGGGTTGGAACACAATAAAATTTCTATGAGTTCATATATTAATGTTATCAATAAAAAGATAAAGGGGTTTATTGTTGTTTAGTGTGTTTTTTACAACAAAGGTGAAAAAAAAAGAAGTGAAGGAGAAATAGAGACAAAGTCTTCCTTTCCTCGCACTCCCCCCTCTACCCACTGGCAGCCAGTGGCTTGCACTATCCCATCGTCATCCGTACCCTTCACCCACATACTCATTTCTGCTTCCCACGTGGCATCCTGTGCACCTCACTCAGGTGCTAACCAGTCTATACCATTTTTATTGCCCACCCACCTGCAGATCTGACCCTGTCCCTATCCTGCTAAACACCCTCTGGTGGCTCCAGGTCATTGCAGAGAGCTTCCCCCATGGCTGCTGCTGCACTATGACCCATTCTTTTGCCACTATCCCATTGGCTGTATTCTGTCTTCTTTGTTGGCTAATTGTGAATTTGCTTTTGGTTTCCACTCTTCTGGTAAATCCCTGATGAGGAGGGCCAAGGCTTTGCACATGGAGAGTGCTTGGTATCTCGGTGTTGAATGAAGTGGATGAGACGCAAATAGTGGAGAATGAGTCTGAGGCAGTGAGTGTCCAGTGATTATGTACTACAGGCTGTTGACCTAAATGCTGAGTGAGGAAAGCTCACTTTGCTTGGACAGAAGCAAGCCCAGCTGCCCTCTCTCACTTCTGTCTGCATCTGCCCATCCCTACCCCACCACCACCCCCATTCATCCATCCATCATGGTTCATCAAACAGCTACTTGCCCCTCATCTCCAGCTGTGTTCTATCTTCAATGGTGGCTTCCATAATCTCTTAAAAGTGATGACAATATATCACTCCCTTTTTAAACCTCTTTAATGATTTTCTACCAAATTTAGGGGGGGAAATCTCAATTTAGGAGAGGGCCCTTCGAATCTTGACACCTCCATAGTTCTCTGAACCGTGAAATGCTTCCCAAGGCCCAGATCTTTCCTATCACTTACGTCTCGGCCTAAGTGCCACCACTTCATTTCCTTGACCACCCAAAGAGTGTGCACACGACAGTTGTCACCTACCCCTGACTCTGCCAGCTTTCAGAGAAAGAGGCACCTGCAGTGTGGCCTGTGTCTGCTATCCCAGTCGTTTTTGTCTTCTGACAATCAAGGAGGGAATATTTATTGAAATAATAAACCTTCCTTCTAATCCTAAGCAGATCATTTTGCAAATCGTTCATCTTTGCTTTCGTTAGCACCATGTCTACCTCTGCAGGTTCTCAGTAGCTTAGGAACCTCTGTAGTGCCGTATGTTTGCTCAGCATTTATGACCCAGCAGATAACCAAAAAGAGAAAGCCACTGTGAGTCATGCTGTGCAATTTCCAGTACCTTGAGAGCAGGTGATATTTTTCACAGTGTCAGCTGCAGGGCTCTGCAAGTGTTTCCCTGTTACCATGGTAAAGGCTTTATGAAGCAAATCCAGCCCAGGAAGCAAGTTGTCCGTATGCCTAGAGTCTCTGCACAGAAACCTGCTTCCAAATGGGCTCAGCCAAGGGCGTCGCTCAGGGCAGACCCTCTGTTAATCTCAATCTGAATTCAATTTACTTGGGACTTTGATACCTCTAATACCCTGCTGCCAAGCTCCTTGTCAAGTGCCAGTTTCCAGGATCTCTCATAGACATTTTTTGTTGGAAACTAAAACCTCAAATGGTAAACACCTGTAATTTTTCTACCCATAACAAGAATTATACCCATAATAAGAATTCCACATATAATAAGTACCTACTTTCATTGTCTCGTGGGCTTTCAAGAGCCATCTAAATGACAGGTAACCCAATTAGCTCTGTATTCCAGATGAAGAAACTAGGGCGCAAAGAGGGTAAGTGGATGGTCACAGGGACAGGGAATACAAACAGAAGCAATAGACCAAAACCCAAGTATCATTCTGAGGGCCTGAACTTTACTTTCACCTGTAAGAAGGTTCCAGAAAATCCTACGCTGACTCTTCAAGGACCCAGACATCCTTTTTTTAGAACTGGTATGCCCAACAAGCAAGCACGATGATCAGCTCACAATCTTGATCTTCCTCATCCCGTTAAACCATGTGCAACCCAGGCAACAGTCCTCTTCTGCACCGACCTGCTGTTTTCCTCTGCACTAAGAGACAGTATTTACTGCAGTTTTTTTTACTTGTTTTGTTTAGGTTTGGTTTGGTTTTTTGAGACAGTGTCTCATTCCATAGTCCAGGCTGACGTGTAACTTACTAATGTGGCCCAGCCTCACCTCCATTTCATAACAGTCCTCCTGCCTCAGCCTCCCATGTGCTGGGATTACAAGCAGGCACCATCACACTCAGCAATAAGTAGTCTTCATTGAGATATTCGAATGAACAGTCTAAACTATGACTCTGAATTAGGAACATGGAGCTGGAAATAGTTCAGGCATTGTAGTGTTTGCCTTGTAAGCACAAGGACCTGAGTTCGATCCCACTCAAAGCCCATGTGAAAAATAGCTGGTATGGTGGCATGTGTTTATAATCTCAGCACTGGAGAGGCAGAGACAGGAGGATCCCTAGTGCTCGGTAGCCCAACCTCATTAGGAGAATATCAGTCCAGTGAGAGACTCTCAAAAAAAAAAAAACACACACACAAGGGGGGATGACACCTACAAAACAAGACCTGCAGTTGTTCCTCGGCCTGTACAAACACATGCATGTATGTATGTGCCTGTACACATGCACACATGCAAGCATACATACACACAAAACTTGGAATTTACTAAATTCCAACTTTGCGCTCTGGGATTGACTCGCTTCTGCCCCGCCCCTTGCCAGTGTCTGTCTTTTTGGAAGAGAGGAGAGTCAAGAAAATCAAATGGTTCTTACTTTAATTGAACCCTGAAAATCAACCCGGCAGGGTGTGAAAGTTGACTTTCATGTAACATATCCCTGATGGGTCTTGCAGTGTCCGTGTGGCTCCTTCTAAGCTTCCTTCATCCCCAGCTATCCTGAGGTGTGCCTGAAAACGTTCTACTGAGACCCGCTTGACCCCAAGACAGTCCTCATTCCTGGTCTCTGGGGAACTCTGGCAGAAACTCTTGGTCCACATCACACTCGTGTTTTATCCCCCAAAACCTCGCATGGAGACCCATCATACACGAAGCACTGAGTGTCCTTGCCTACATGCACTGATTCATGCTCCCTCTTACAGAGTCAAAGCTCACTGGCTGTTTCACAGCCCTGCAGTGAACCATTTGGGGTGGGGCTTCCTCTGAAGAGCCTCCTCACAACCCCCTCTCTGCTCAACTTGCTGGCTCCTTTTGAATTTTACTATGGTCAAATGGACATGACATAAAATTTGTCATGTTATCCTTTGTTAGGTGTGCAGCTTTGTGGCATGAAGTTTACATGCACATTGTGTAACTGTCACCTCCGGTCATCTCCCAGAACGAAACCCAAACCCCATTAAACCCACCAAGACATTCTATATTCTGACTTCACAAAAAAAAAAAAAAAGCCTTTCTACCATGTTTTCTTCTAAGAGTTTCATAGTTTGAATTCTTAGGAGATGTGATTCTGTTTGAGCTAATCTTTGTATGTGGTTTACAGTTCTTACTTCCTTTTAAGTCTTGAGCACTCTGGAGGCATTGGTAGAAGGATCATTACCATGAGTTTGCGGCCACCCTGAGACTACATAGTGAATTCCAGGTCAGTCTGGGCTAGAGAGAGATCATACCTCAAAAAAAAGTCTTTAACCATATCCTAGTAGCATGGATTTTCTTGGAAAGCTCATATGCAAACTTCTCTTACAGTTACCTTGGTACCTGTTAACATATCATATTGGTACCCAGTGAAAGCTGAGGTATGAAAAAATCTAATTTGTATAATAGGAACACACAAAGCAAGAACTGCAAGTTATTCCCTGTTCCCCAACTGGGTCCCATAGATTGCCAATCCTTCTAGGGTATCAGATCTACTTGATGGAGGTTCTTATTCAAACGAAAGTGAACTAATAGCAAATATTCTGTTTTCTATGAATAATTAGAAAAAGAAAGAGGTATACCCAAGTTGAAGACTGAGGTGTGGTAAGAATAGTTGGCAAGCATATGCCAAGGATTGTGGACAGCTGTAATCTTACTTCACTGAGGAAAGAATAAAAATAAATAAGTTGAAATTGTGGCATGAAGGATTAATTTAGGTATTTCCTGAGAATGTGTTTCTAGGTTACCAAGAATACTAAGTCTCTTTCTTTAAAGATTTTCTTCTCAGATAAAATAGAAGGAGAGGATGCTGGTGAAGTAATTGACTCCTCAGCCTTCTCTATTAGAAAATGAGATCACAGAAGAAAATTCATGTTTTGAAAGAAATCAATTTCCTCACCTGACTAGTCAGTAATGTTGAACACCAAGAATTAAAACCCAAAGCACTTTTGGCTATAACTCTTCCATATACTGCTGATTATTTCCTTCACACACTTTCTCGGCCATTTGTGATAGCTATGTGAAAGCAGCAATAATGGCTGCATAACATCTTTGTATTAGTTTTTCTACACAGTTTTCTGCCTTTTAAAAACATTTGAATGGTAAGGGAAATAATCAAAGAACCATTAAGCCTGTCTTTGCTGCTATGGGCATCTCTTAGCTGGCTACTGAATTGAAGGGGTTCTTGGCTTGGATATCTGCAACCATCATATAATCCAAGAATTAACTTCTGATTGGTTTTAGAATCTCTCCCCTGATTAGCAAATCCAGATTGACCTTCTGAGGATGGTTGAGGGCAGGGAAAGCTAACTATTAGTAAAATTAGTTTTCATTCTTTGAGCATATATGAAATGCCCAGTAGGAGGAGAAAGGAAAGGACAGAAGTAACTTAGACATAGATGAGGAAGCCAATGTATCATTGAATTTTTTTTCTACAAGTACCCTGCTAAATCCTTTGATGTGTGAGCTGACCGAATGGCATTTTCAATTTCAGGTCTCTTTTCTTTTCCTGAACAATTCAAGTAACTTTTACCTAGATTAATCTTGAAAGGTTTTTATTTTTTTCCTTTCTAGTCCATGGATAGCTCTGTTGGCTGTATTATCATGAGTTCTATATTAATGATAAACGTGATGCCTACACACTTCGCACATTTTCAGTAGGATTTCCCCTGTACCTCGCCCTTGCCTCTGATTTCTGTTTACCTGTCTAGAAACACTTCCTACCACCTCCCCTCTATCTCAACCCTAGTCCTTTCCTAGATACAATGCCTCCTATAATATTCCATGAAGTATCTCCTTCCTTCACACACCATGTTTTCTTTTGCATGGAAGTTACTTTAACCTTCAGGCACTGAAAAGGCTTCTTGCACCCACAGAGAATGACATTTTTACACAGTACCTATGACATTCTCATCATGGAATTCTATACCTTGTCTTTGCTCATGTGTGCATTTGTCTCAATCTTTTCTCCCTGAGAGCTCCCAAATGGAAGGGATAGGACATATCCATACCTGAAGTTCCAGGATCAAACATGCAAATATGTGTGGTGGTTAAAGTAAATTAATTATCATCCCTGTTTCTGTTTCTATTAGCATTTCTAAACTATTTTAACAAGTATTCATGGTTATATTTTTTTAAAAAATGGAAACTAAATCTACCCTTTAAAATATAATGTAAAGATATTTTAAATCTAAATATTCTACTCTAGTGAAAGATTCTAACCAAAACATTTATTTAGCCATGACTTTAAAATAAATGAGTGAGGTCTATGGCTATATCATCCTGAATGCACCCGATCTTAGCTAAAAATAAATGAGTGAGTAAAGGACGAGTGAGAAAAATGTTTTAATTGCTACGGCAGCACCCAAGAGTTGTGATGAGAGCTTAACATCCAACTTTTATTCACACATTCATTCAGCAAATATTTGT
Organism: Zapus hudsonius; assembly: GCA_004024765.1. NCBI lineage: Eukaryota > Metazoa > Chordata > Mammalia > Rodentia > Dipodidae > Zapus > Zapus hudsonius. Next base: position 49,217 of record PVHP010002543.1, read on the forward strand.
AAATGCTTACTAACTAAATAAAAAGGTTGCATGCAATTCCTAGAGAGATATGCCTCAGAAGAATCTTTGTTCTTCCCTAAGTGAGCTTGAAGTATGACTTCTCTTATTCTTTTAATGGAAAACATTTTGTTAACATTTTTGACACTTTCATACATGCAGATGATGTACTTTGATCATGACCTCCTCCTCTGATGGTCTTTTGTCTGCCCTCCCCCATCTCTCTTTCACTGAGCCCCTTTGCTTCCCACTAGTCCATCCATTTTTATGCCTTCTTTGTGTGTCCTCCATCATCCATGATGACGTGTGGATGGGCCTGATATTGTACAGGTAGGGACACCTACTGTGATAATATGAATGCAGTGGCTGGAAGACAGCATTCCAAAGCTCTTCTCACCATCCTATGACCTATGGTCTATGACCATCCAAGGTTGTCAGGACTAGGCATGAATTCCCTCTTCTCTGATTGCATGTGAGCTGGCCATAAATGCAATCTGACCAGTTGGTTACATCCAAAACACTCATGCCACTGTTGCACTGGTGAGAACATCTTACTTTGCTGACTACTTGTGTAGCTTACAGGGTCCACTGCTAGTTAAGACTATTGATGCACTCTCCCCCATGAGCCTGCATAGCTCTTTCCAGAATTATTCAGCTAGCCTGCAAGGAGGAGGCTTGTAGCTCAGTTTCAGATTAACTTCCCAATATTTTGCAACTGAAGCATACGGTGTCTTCAGTATAGTGTCTTACCATCTAGTCCTGGTGAGCAGCCAAGAACTTTAGCAATAGCTTGTACTGTTTGGGGGCCCTCATGGGCTTCTCTGACCAACAACTCACTAGGAGGTGTCACACCCATAGTACTGTTATTTTTCTCACAACAATCTAAGGTTTCTGGGCAATCTCCATCTCTGCAGGGTGCTTCCACCCAAACTCTCTTCTCTTTTTTTCTTTCTTTCTTTCATTCTTGCTTGCTTGCTTACTTACTTTTCTTTCTTTCTTTCTCTCTCTATCTCTCTATGTCTATATCTATATCATCTATATGGATATCTATCTATATCTATATCTATAGATATATATTATTGTGTGGTATGTGTGGTGTATGCACATGCATGCACATATGAGAATGTCCCGTGTGCTTGTGTGTGAAGGTCAGAGGAGAACAGTGAATGACCTCAGCACTCATCTGTGAATGTCCTTGTGATGGAGACCTCCCTCAACAAAGAGCTACTGTCTACCAGCAAGCCCCCAGCCCCAGCAAATCTCTGATCTCTGTGCCACCCCCTAACTCCCCCATGAACTGGGGTTATGGTGTGCATGATCACACCCAGCTTTCATATAGATTCTCAAGAGTCAGGTTTGGTGGTCTCTAGCCAGGAAACTCTCATGCTTAAATGGCAAGTATTCTCAATCACTGAGCTATCTATCCAGCCCCTTAATTATATTTTTAATTAGTTAATGAAGAAATAGGCTTCCATATGACTTATTTATAGCATCTTCAATTTTAGTTAACCCTCCCTCAACCCAGCCTCTCCTCCATCTCGCTCCTTGACCCCACTTAGATCTTTGACACTCAGTATTTTATCCTTGTACTTACATGCCTACTATCCCTTCCCCTTCACACATCCCCATTATTCTCCCTCATGGCCCCTTTGTGGCTCCCTAGCCTCTACTGTTGACTCATTCTAACTTATATACAAATCTAAACACTCAAAACTAGGATCCATAAGAAAGCAAGCAAGTGGCATTTGTCTTTTTGAGCCTGGCCTCACTAAGTATACATTTTCCAGACCCATCCATTTTTATATGAATGTTATTATTTCCTTTTTATTTATAGATGGATAAAATTCCACTGGGTATATGTACCTCATCTTCATGATTCACTCATCAGTTGATGGGCATCTAGGTTGATTCCATTGCCTAGTTATCATCCTAGCAGGAATAAACATGGATGAGAGCAATCTCTTTAGTAGAAACCTTGGCTTATAAACCCAAAAGTGTTATAGCTGACTTATATTGTGCATCTGTTTGTTGGTTTTTGAGAAACCTTGACACTGATTTCCATAGTGGCAGTGCCAGTTTACACTCCTGCCACAAGTAAAGAAGGGTGGCTCCACTTTCCCCACACCCTCAGCAATATTTATTGACATTTTATTTTTAATGTTAGCCATTTTGACCACAGTGAGATGAATTCTCAAAGTAATTTTAATTTGCATTTCCCTGATAAATAAAGATGTTTGATATTCTAAGAATATTTATTGGCCACTTGTATGTATGTCTTCTTTTTGAGAACTGTGTTTAGTTCTATGGCCTATTTTTTAAACACTTTTATTAGTATATAAATATATATTAACATAGCAAGATGCTCAGTATCATATGTTATTAGAGAAAACCCCTTAAAACCAGGATGACACACCCCTTTATGCAGTAGCTATTCTCCCCCACCATGGCTCTTACAATCTTTCTGCCACCTCTTATGAAAATTTCCCTGAGTCATGGTGGGTGAGTTTTAAGTTTGCATAATTGTTGAGTTCTTAAGAGCCTCTGGATTTGTGTTTTCAACTATTTTTGGCACCTTTGGTGCCTATCTCCATTATCCTTCCATAGGATATCTGACTTGCTGTGGGAATAGCTCTTTTGCTCATCACACTACTTCCTTAGAGGTTTTATTAGGGCTCTAAATGGTGAGTTTAAGGTGGTTCCTCTCCTGCTTGGATGTCCCCCATCATCTCAGATCCTATTGGTGGAATTTGGTTTCCACAGTTCTCCTAGATTTCTGAAAAATACAAACAGAATCTCCAGTGGAGAGTGAGATCATTATTGATCAATTGAGACAAATATTGCTAGTTTAGTGAGCATTTGAAGGGTGTAGCCTTCTGAAGACCTATGGTTAGTGGGGACTTCCCCTTGGAGATATGGATTTTGGTCTCCATTCAAGGTTGTCTTGGATCTCCATACCAGTTAAGAGTTCCCTGCCACTGAGCAGATCTCATAGCTAATTAGCCCACTGTTGATTACCTACCCAGGTTTAGCACCACTATTGCACAGATGGGCACTTCTTGCTGTCTGTGCATGGCTCATTTTTTAATCAGGTTTTTGATGTTTTATTGCTTAGTATTTTACTTCTTTATATATTCCAGATATTAATATTTCTCAAATATATAAAATTTCCTTAGCTGTACAACAAGGTCTAGATCCATTCTTATGCATCTAGATAATCCAGTTTTTCAAGCACTATATGTGAAAATGTTACTTTTCTCCAATGTGTGTCTTTCAATAAAAATCAAAGAACTGTACCTTCTATTCTATTCCATTGATCTGTGTGTCTTTTTTGTGCTGTAACAATGCTGTATGTATTATAACAGCTCTGTCATATAACATGAAACCGGGTTTGGAATGGCTCCATGACCATTCTTTGTGCTGAGGATAGTTTTGGCTATTCAGGGCCTTTTGTGCTTCCATATTTCTGAGTTACTTTTGTATCCTGCCACTTTGCTGAAAGTGTTCACCAACTCTAGTTTTCTGGTGGTCTTCAAGGTCTCTTATACATAGAACCATATCATTTGTAAATAAGGGTAATTTGACTTCCTCATTTTCAATTTGTATTGTATTCTTTTTTCTTGTCTTATCTCTCTTGAGCACTATATTAAATAGCAGTGGAGAGAGTACACACCCTGATCTTGTTCCAGATCTTAGTGTGAATTCTTTGAGTTTTTCTCCATTTATCATGATACTGGGTATAGGCTTTGTAGTCATAAATTACATTAGTCTGCTTTTAGTATAAGCAGCTTTCCTTCTCCTTTATTGGTTATACTGAGTCTTACCCATCTGGAGAGTGCATTGGTCAGGTCTTTCTGTGTTACATGACTTTCTTCATGCTCGCTTGTATTTGCTCTCTTTTCATGGTGCTTCAAATTCAGTCTTGGAGGTACTTGATACGACTTCTTATAAGGGTAAGTTAGGTGGTCTCCATTGGGTTGTAACTATGCTTACATGTACACCTTGATCCCAACCAAAATGGGAGATCATCACTGCCTTCCTTGTGAAGAGAGGAGGATTGCTGATGGGAATCTAAGTTTTGGAACTCAGAGGGATGGCAGATCTTCTTCACCTGCCAGATGGAAGGAATGGCTCCCAAGTAGAAGACCAATGCCAGAACTTGAGTGCAGGTCACAATGGTGTGTTGCCTGCACCCACAGAGTGAAAGGAAGCAGTTACTAAAGCAAATCTGGGTACTGTAACATACATGATGGTCCCAATCAAGCCCCAATTACAATGTCGGGTTGTATATTCCAAAAAAGTGAAAAACAACTTGTACTCTGGTCCAATCATAGTCACAAAATGTATTTATCATTGCAATTGCAATCATCCAGAAAAAGAAATGAGTTGATATAAGGAATAACATCAAATATGAGAGATGAAAACAAAAGTTAAAAGATACAAGTTTGACTAGCTAAATATTATTTATTGAAAAAAAAACACAACAGAATCAAGCTGAATTCATATCCCAAAACTATCATAGGGTTTTGCTAAGTAATATGAGAGCCTATCGAAAGATAACTTAATTTTTGCAGTATTTCAGCATGGTTTGCCATTTGGCCTAATAGCCTGAGTGCTGGGGTTGTTGCAGTAATAAGCATCCTAGAAGTACTTAGGAACATTTTCATCAATAAGAAATGGGTTAATGTCCATGTTCCAAGACCATTTATCATATGGCCCTAGCAGAGAAATTGGCAGGGCCTCTGGATTTTTTAATGTGTGTATGTGATTAGAGCAGCTCTGATAATCTCATAGGATTTTATTTGAGAAAGGACAGATTTGTGGCTGCAGGGTTTTAGTGTTTATCCAGTTTAAAATGCTGGACATGTTACAAAACAGCACATGGCCTTCCATCTGTTTGCTCTTTATGGGTATCTATTTTTTGAATGGATTGAGAAGATTTATTATGCCAAAAATATATTCTATTCTATAGTTTTCAAGCCAAACTAAGCAAACCAAGATCATTCATTTTCCAAACTCTTGAAGAATGAGAATGCTATATCCCCCCCCATTCTCTAACAGTTTAACCCTAAAAGTTCCCAGTGGTACTTAACCAAAAGTCCCAAAGTAAAACATGTACTAAAAATAAGGCTGACCAGTTTTTCCTTCTAGCACTCAGGAAACTTAACATTTTTGGTAACTTGAAAATAGCTCCTTATATTTCTCCTTCTGCCTTATTTTTCTCTTTGGTTCTCACTTGTCATCCCCTTCAGGCAAGTCTCTTCTCATGGTCCAATTGTAATTTCATTTGCTTTGTCATGATTCTCCCCAGAGGAGAGTCTTCATGGCACCCCCTAAATATAAAATTCTATTTGTTGAAAAGTAATTCATTTTATATTACACTGTACAAGCCTCTTTGACCGGATTTTAGGATATCAGAGGCCTGGATTATCATTCCTGAAGATGTTATCATGCAGTTCTTGTGTATACAGAGATGCTCATGAAATAGGGTACATTGACATGAATTCAGTATTAGCCAACTCTCCACATCACTTCATAAAGCAGCCTCAGCCAACCAAAGTACTTTCAGGCTGGGGATAGCTCCTAGTTAGACATAAGACCCTGGTGTAATCCGGAGTATACTCCACTCTCCTCCCCCACCCCCAAAAAGGTATTTTATCACCTTTGACCCAGTTGAAATCTTGTGAATGAACAGAAAGCCCTGATTATTGTCAGACCCTTGTTCTTCGGTGCAGCTTTTAAGAATATGCAGAATAATGATGAGGGATAAGTATTTGTGTAGCCAGCTCTTCATAGACTCCCAAGGCTTTTCTGGAAGTTAATCTTTCTAGTTTTAGGTATCATTGTGGAGTTTTCAAAGACAACTTGCTACTGTAGATTTCTCTCCTTCATCCCCTCAATCCCCGTCTCCTCCCAGAATCCTTCTCCCTTCTGCTTACATACCCTATGTGCCTTTCTTTTCTACCCCCATCCCTTCCTAGCCCTCTCTTTACAGCTGGGCTTTGCACATACTTTCCCTCCTTTATATATATACATAAAGATATTATCACAAGCTGGGATCCACATTTCAGTGAGAACATGCAGTTTAGCTCTTTCTGAGTTTGGGTCACTTTGTTTAATAGAATTCCTTCCAGATCCATTCATATCCTGAAAAGTTCATATTTCTATTTCTTTGTATTTCTAAGATTTCATTTAACATAAGTACCACATTTTCATTATCAATTCATCTATCAATGGGCATCTAAGCTCTTTCCATTTCTTAGCTATTTTCAATAGAGCAGCAATAAACATGGATGTGCAAGTATCTCTGTAGCAGAGCGTGAAGTCCTTGGGGTTTACTTCCAGGGATGATACAGCTGGATCATATGGCAGTTTTATGTCTAACTGTGAGAAATGTCCACCTGATTTCCATAATGGCTGTGCAAGTGTACATTCCCATCAGCAGTGAATAAAGGTTGCGCTTTCCCCACACCCTCGCTGGCATTTGTTGCCAATTTTCTTAGGACAGCAATTCTGACTGGGATGAGTTGCTATATGAAAGTGGTTTGAATTTGCATTACTCTGAGGGCTACATGTGTTGAGCACTTTTTAAAGTACTTACTGACCATTTGTGTTTCTTCTTTTGTGAACTGTCTGTTCATTTCATAAGTCCACTTGTCGATTGGTAGTTTATTTTTTGGTGCTCAATTTTTGCAGTTCTTTATAAAATTCTCATATTAACCTCCTGTCTGAGGTTTAGCTGGTAAAAATTTTCTTCCATTCTGTAATTATCTGTATACACTTCACTGATGGTTTCTTTTGATATGCAGAAATTTTTTGATTTCATATTGTCCCATTTGTTAAGTTTTGTATGTTCTGTATGCTATTGGAGGCCTTTGAAAAGTATTTTCTTGTAAATGCTCACCAAAACTCTGTAAGGATGACAGATCTGGCAAGTGGGAACCGCAGATATTAAGCGACTTACATTGGGTCACATTAATACTAAAGGACAGGTCAGAAATGCCACACTGATATGGCACTTCTAGCTCTTTCTGATACAATGTATTTCCCATATTACCCTTGAAAACATTGCTGTATTTTCCTCTGTAAATCATTTGTAATGGCTTGATAAAGTAAACAAGACAGAAATCATGTTCTACAATTTTTGTCCAAATGATTCTTTTTATTTGACTGGTCTTTGTAACTATGGATACAGGTGTGTTCTTATATGAATACTAAGAGACAGAACATGAGACTGTATCAGAAATTCTTATTATTTGTGAAGCTACTAGGAAGTAGGAAGGAAGAGAAAGATGAGAAACATGTTTCTTCAGAAGGAATGAGCCAGCTATTCCATAATTGTCACTAAAAATTGCTATTATTTGTCAACTGAGTATCCAATGGTCTTCAATATTGTATTTCTCCAGCTCTTCACCATTTCTTCTGCTTTTAGTGTAACACAACCCACTTTATCAGTCTCCTTGCCTTTATATGACATTCTTCCAGACATGTTGTTGTAACAGCAAAAATTCTTAGAGCTGAAAAAAAAGTCTTCATGATACTTGCCAAAAAGAAGGGAAAGGAAGGAAGGAGAGAGGAAAGGAAATACACCTCCACTTTCCTGCTCAGAAGGTAACGAAACACATAGGGTTCATGTAGAAATAGTCACATCCATCCACTAGTCCTGTTCATCAAAATTACCAAAGACAGCAATGCAGAGCCTTTCAAAACACATTCCACTTCTAAGTTACACTGAAAGAGGGGTCTTGGGACATTAGACACTAAATACAATAAGCCAATCAATCCCTTTCCCTCTAAGAACTACCTGTAAATCCTCGTTAGTACTCATCCCACCCATTCCAGAATTAACTTGTCTCATGCTTCAGTTATTCTAAAACTGGGTCCATAATAACTGTACATCTTGATGTCTATGGACTCTCTTGAATGGGTTTATAGAAAGTGCACTGGTCATTTTAGGCGCTTGGGTAATATCTGTCCTAACAGTGCACATATGTGACTATCATGTATATATGTTTATATAGGGTATAATATGGTTAAGGTTATACTTTCATATAATTAGGGCTCAAAAAAATCAGTTTCCTGTATTTGGTGATTAAAAATCACCTTTGAAAAACTAACACCTTTGAAAAACTAACACCTTTGAAAGAGCAGCTATAGTAAGGTTTGGGGTGCAAACACTGAGTTAAAGGCAGGCAGGAGAACTTTGCAATAAAAGTCTGAGAAAAAGTATAGCCATTCCTTCTGAGAGGTTGAACAGTGGATTGAAGAAAAAAGAAGAGCATGATTAAAGCTGTACCAAAAGCGAATGAAGGTTTTTGAAGGGTTTGGAAGACCTATATAGTTTTTTCAAGAACCGTAAAAGGTTCAAGACTTACCCCACTCTCAAGCTAACAAGCATGTAGCACACAGCCCAAGTCAGTGTTGGCAGAAGACTCAGCACCACGAGTCAGAGGAAAAGGATAGCCAAGTAGCCAGAATGGCATTGTTTTCTTGTGTTGCCCTTGCCCCAGTTCTCAGAGAGAAATGCAAAGCAGATCAGATGATACCTGTGTCAACAGGAGTTGAACCCTTTGTTTTGGGATCCAAAGTCTTTTGTTTTGGGCAGTAGTGATTCTGACTGCTTTGGTGGTAAATACTGTCTACCTCACAAAGCTGCTTGCAAAAATTTCCTGAGATAAGAGTGCAGGACAAAAGCAAAGCAAACTTCTGATCAAAGACATGCAAAAACCCAAGATATTCATGGGAAAATGTTTCCCAAAAGTGAGTAGACATACTAAATGCAACAGAAGATAAATAGTTAATAGGCAAGGTTCTAGAAGGCATTGGGAATGCTAAAAAAGAAGATTTGCACTCAAAACCATTGAAGATAGTGGTTTTGCAGAGGAAGGGGGATTGTTTCTATGTGGAACAGAAGAGTGTAAGAAAAGAATGAGTATGGTACAATAAAATTTTAAAGTAGCCAGCATGATGAGGCCAGTTGGGAGAGAAAGAAATAAAACTAGTTGTAATTTACCAAGATGGCCCAGGCTGGAAGTGAGGAAGGTGAAGCGGAGAAGACATAAAGTTATGTGACTTTAACCTGTATTTCATGGATTCATGACAATTGCAAAGAGGGAAGTGAATAAAAGAGAGTATTGAGGGTGGGAAATGGCAGAGGGTCTCGTGTAAGGAATTCTAAGCAATGGTCACCTTTAAGAGGGGAAAAAGAAAGACTTGTTAGATCAAGAAGTTCAGAAGACGAGGAGCTGTCCAATAACAATGTGGCCAAACAGAAGCTTGCTTATAAAAAATTTATATTTTCCTAAGTAGTATCATTTACTCATTTGATGCTGTCCAGATACTTATTTTTTACACAAAAGTATTTTTCCTTAGAGGCCTCGTAAAGTAATACTTAACTGAAGAAGACATAGCTATAGCTTTGTTGGTTATTCCATTTCCATCTAAAGAAGCTCTCTCTAACCATCTATTTATGTACCAGAGCAAGGCATCCTCTAACCTGCACAGGAACCAAGTATCTTAAATTTAAGTCTTTTCACTGTTCCTTTTATATCCTTGAGATCTCTCTACCAGGTCCCTCAGTCACCAAAATACCTCATAACACAGAGAAGTAAGTACAGAAGAAGAAACCTCTGACCCCACCGACTTCAGGCTATAAGGGGACCCTAGATCTTTGATGTTTGGAGGACATTGGTACAGGAAGATTAAAAACAGTTCATGGGAAGGAGAAACATCAGAAAGGGGCAGATCTCAGATCTAGATTGGCCCAGAGTGATTCCAAGAACAACCTTAACTTAAGCATTTGAGAGACACCAAGCCCAGCTGATGGGAGTTCACAAAGCAATTTAAAAAGTCTTATGTGGAGTGAAACCAAAGCCCTTCTTGGAAGTCTTGGGCACAAAACCTCTGAGCCAATTCTGTAGTAGTTTTCCAAGGAGCCGTGACTTTCCTGAAGCAATGAACATTTCTTTCCACTATTTCTGTGAGGTGGTGATCTTAGTTTCCAGAATAATGGGAGAGAAACAATGTGTCCAACCTGGTTATGTCTTTCTCTAAAAGAAATGGGGGGGGGGAATAGTCTGTGACCAGTGCTATTTTAGGGAAATATTTACTGTGATTATTGTAGAAAAAACTTATCACCATTTTTGAATACAACTTAGGGAGTCATTACAGAAGTGTGTGTGTGTGTGTGTGTGTGTGTGTGTGTGTGTGTGTGTGTGTTCCTGAGGGGAAGAAATTAAGCAAGTAAAGCAAGCCTGCTTAACCAGGATAGATACTGACCAAAACCACCTTGGTTCATAATATTTCATAAGCTTGTTGCTAAGACTTTATACTAATAGTGTAGTGGTGTCTTCAAGTGATTAAATTTACAAGTAATGTGTCTTATTATATTATTAAACTAAAGCTAATTGCAGTTGTCCTGGTAATGGCTGCTTTGCCTTATGGAAAAAAGGAACATAACAGAAAACAAAAGGTAATGAGCCAATTGTCAGCTTCTAGGCGCAAAAAGATAGATGGAGTGTGCCTGAGGCCGAGTTCAGGAAACCGTATTTGCTTTATTATGACTCTGGCAGGATAACTTGGAAACGAATCGCCACTGTCTTCCAGGGTTGGTACTAGGAGTTATAGAAAATGGACTTGACCGTACTTACTGTGCTTCAAAATGAAAGCCTGCACCTATTCTGAAGTTGTCTGTCCAAAGAACTCCCAGATGTGTGATTCCCACAGCCTCAAAGGTGTAAGTGAAGAAGAAAGTACAAATCACACATGGCCCAAGTTGAAAAGTCACAATTATCTAATTAATGGTATAGTGTGGAGAGCCAAGATGGATAAATCTAACCAAACGCCTATATCCTTTGCTTACCTTTGCAAACCTATGTCTAGAGAATGTTCTATTGTTTCACAAGCTCATTCATTCTGTAAGCAGCCCCGCTGGGCTCACTGGTATTGTGCTGTGAGCTTGAGTGTAGCCCGAAGCACACGTGTAGGCATTTGACTTTCCCAGAATATGTCAGCCTTAGCCTGACTGCGTTTTGCTTTATAACAATTATAACAATTCATATTTAATATCTTGTTCTTGGTTAATTTGGTGGGGGGTTAGCAACAAATTTTCAACTGAGATGTTTTAATCAAAGAATTCTCTATTATTTAGGTTAAAATTTTAGGTCAATGATGTAGTTCAGAGGATGCTGGGTTCAGTCACCAGTAATGAATAAAAAAATTTTAAGCCACTATATCAACCCCACTTATATTCACCTAAATTATCTTCTCTTGCATTTGCCAAGAACTTATGACAAGGATAACAGAAACCAAGGTTCCAAAATAATTTACTAAGTTTTCACATGGTAGACCTAACTTTGCTTTTAAAAAATGTTACAATACACAACATAAATTTATAATAAAACAAACCTGTTCCCAAAGACAACTGAAAAGGTGGACTGACGGGCTTCCTCAGAAGTCTGCCATCAGGCAAATGGAAATGGCCTCTATGAAACATCAGTCTTGGGATTCCTGCAGTTTTTATCACTTCCTAGCAATTGACAAGCTAGAGCATCCCTTTCCCAAATAGATTCCCATACCAAGGAACCTAGGAGTGTCTTCATTGCCTATTCATCTCCTTGCTACATTCCCTATCCAGAACTCCCTCGGCCCCTTATCCTATTGTTCACATACTGCCAGTTCATGGTGGACTTCAATAAAGCACTTCTCCTGGTTGCCACCTCGCTTGAGCTCTGATCACATTTCTAGATGTGAACTTCAGTTCTAGCAACATGAATGCGAACCCTGCTTTATCAATTATAAGCTTAGAATGAAATAGAAATTCTTACCAACACCTACTTTCTGGGGTACAGCTGTTAAGAATACTGTAACTGTCCCACACAATCAAGAGGGTCACTGGGGCCCCGGGTCCATCTCAGAGCAGCCATGTCCTTGCCATTAGCTGAAGTCTTCCAGAGACGTTCCTGCCATCAGGAGCGCTTGTGTAGTCTCTCCTTGACTGCAAAACTATCTGCCTACTGTGACTGCTGGATTAATTTGGACCCTTTTGGTTTCCAAAGATGCTTATTAGTAACCTGATTTTCAGAATGTCTAACTGATTTCAACACTAGAATCCTCTGATCACTTTATATAGTGTGAGCCCATCCTTAGAAAATCTGCTAGCACCTTTCACTGGTCTTCCTCTTTCTCTCCCTCTCTCTTCCCTTTTCCTCCCCCCCCCCTTTTGCTCACTTGATCTTTCTCTCTTTCTCTCCCCTGATCATGGGTTATTTGAGGGGAAGCAGTTAATTTCACAGAGTAAAAATTTTTTTTTAGAATCCCACTATCTAAGACCCCATGGTTTTTCAAAAATGAATTTAAAGTTTAAAATTTATCATCTTACTACCTACTACTTGATAAAATTCTGTTGAACCAGTTATTAGCAGAGCAAGATTTATGAGTCCCATAACAATTAATCCATGGTGAGGGGAAATGTCACAAACTCTGGAAGACAAGATTTTTCAGGTGCTCTAAAACACTTTCTATGCTAATTTCACACCTTTTTTTAATTCCAGTTTATTTACTGCAGGAGTAATTTCCTGAGGAACAAGCAAGACCATAAATATTTGGAGGTCGGGGATATAATGCTCAATGTGAAAACATACACCTAGCATGTATAAGGCCCTGGGTTTAATCACCATAAAAATAAATTTTAAAACTAAGGTAAATTATTTGATTGGCAAAGTTCAAGTTTGGATTAACACTTCAACAGTACAGATATATTTCCTTAGAAATATTTTTAAGATTTGATTTGTTCATTCATACTAGTCTACCTTTTGTATTATATTAATTGTGCTTATTATACTAATATTACCTTTAAGAAATATACTTGAGCCAGGAATAGTTGGCACATGTGTTTAATCCCAGAACTTGAAAGGCTGAGGTAAGAGGATCACTGTAAATTCGATGACAGTCTGGGACTACAGAGTGAGTTGCAGGTCAGTCTGGGCTAGAGTGAAACCCTGTTTTGAAAAAAAAAAACTTCATACATATATATATATATATTTAACTTGCATATTTAAAATATTCCTTAATTAAGTGTTTCACAATAAATTCTATAGGTATCATCATACTGTCTTCTAGTAAGGTAATTTAACGTTGAATTTCCTGGATCTAAAGTGTAACAAACATGTATGCAAATACTAGGTCTATAAAGATAAGATGTAAAATAAAGAAAATTTCATGCATATAGTGTTTTCAAATTTTTGATTAAACAAAAATTCTTGAGTCATTTAGAATTTTCAGATTTGTGAAGCAGACATAATTTGGAGCTATTGGATGAGCAAGAGAGTACTTTAATCTGTCTTCAGGGTATGCTTATTCTAATGTTTTCCAAAACAATATTAGCCATCAATAATTTTCATAGTAATTAAGCTTATTTTCAGTATTAACCTAGGAAATTTATCCTTATTTTTGTTTAAAAGGTAATTGGATGTAATAAACAACTTGAAGTGATTACAGTAAAAATAAAGATATCCTGTTGAAATAACATTCATCCTCCAAGTACAACTGTTTTTCATTTCATGCCATTTCTTTCCTTTCTTCAATCCCAGATGTATACATTTTCTGGTTAACACAAAGTTTACATAATATTTTATATTCCCTATGTATGGGAAATGCTATTGGTATTCCTAGTTCATTTTGGTTATAATAGTAAACGATTAAACATTATTTAAATAGACAAGAAAGAAACAATTTTACAAGACATGTCCTCTGTTTTGTAGAACCATGTTCATTCAATCAATAGCTTTTGAACAACAGTGGTGTGCCTTACCATGTAATTTGTTAGGCATTGCAATAGAAAGATGAAAGACACGCTGTCTCTGTTCTGAGAAAATTATAAATAAAATGCAAAAAAACCCCTCATATTCCATCATTCCTACAGGTATAGTCTAATACACTGTTCACATTGGAGCTAGAAGATTAGAAATATAAAGAGAGTGATTCTGCAGCCGGCTTCGGAGGTCTTCTTTAAAACGTGGAATGATTCCATGAATTGAATCGAGTTCACTCAAGAATTCATTGAAAGCCCTTTACCTTCTCTGGGAAGTTAGGGTCAGAAACCATCTCCCATAGATTCGCTCCTGGTGGCCAAACCCTCTGCTCCCTGGTGTCCTGTACAACACCGCCCCCAAATGGTCTTCCCCTGGCTTGAACATGGACCTTCCTGGCTGCCAACCTAAGGCTATCCTGTTTTGTTGTGTTTTCCTTTGTTTCTGGTTTTGGTTTTTGGGTTTGTGACATAGGGTCTCACTATGCAGCCCAGCTGGCTTCAGACACAAGGTCCTCCTTGCCTAGCCATCTGGTGTGCTGGGGTCACCAGGGTGCACCACCATGTCTGACCCCTTCTAGACATCTTTGTTTTGATGACTTAGGATGGCACACAGAGCTGCAAGAAAGTTCCTTTGGGTCTCTCTGTATCTGGCAGCTGCTTTAACTGTTTGGTTTCATGGATATTTGTTAACGCATTCATAAGTTCAAGAGTTCTTGAATCAAAGACAATATATTTTGTTTTGCATAATGCAATCAATCAAAGGTAGGAAATCATTTGAATATATAAAAGATTTTAATGTCATTTAATCAAATCCTCTGCTGCATCCAAAGTAGGAGTCCCTAGTTCTCAAGAATCTGTAAAGTCTTCCTATATTTGAAAGGAATAATTTAAAAAAAAAACAGTGATGATTGACCAATTAAGGGATAACACAGAACACCAAACAAATGCCACAATATTCTGGATGTTGCAGACAAATATTTGGCTGAGAGAATCAGTAGAGAAATGTTTTCCCCACAGAACTCAGCTGGGCAACTCAGCTCTCAAACTCACTGCAGACACTGCCTCCTGCAGTGCTATTAGCTTCAGGAGGCAAGCAGGGGAGAGCAGAGGTCTCTGTGGGAAGCATATTAAGTTCCCTCTCCCTTATACTCCTCCTCACCATAGATCACAAGCCAGGTCCACCCTAGAGAGGAAAGCCTCCCTGTTGTATTTATTTCTTCTGTGTGCTTCCTCTTGCTTCACACATTGTTTCTGGCATGAATCCTAACTACGACTGCTGCTGGGTGCTCTTATTTACATGAGCGAGGCCAAATTGCGTTTGGAATATAGAAAAATAGCCAGATGCTTTCTGTTTTCATTTTTATCAATAAGACTGGGTCATAGAATCAAGCCTTTAACTTAGATGGATCTGTTTTTTCAGATATGAGTGGGCTAAAAGCTACGGCTCCACCAACCCCAGCCCATTTCAGCTGCTGGAATTACTGGCCAAGGCTTCCTCAGCAGGGAAGCAAGTGGGGATTCCAGTACATTCTTTAAAACCAATGTTTTAAAAACTCCCTAATGAATGAACAGTTTCTGCTTTTTTAACTTGTTTTCTTTCAATTTGTTATGGGACAATACATTTGGAAATGATAATGATAAATAAATTTGGGTAATGTGATCATGTCCTTGTCTATTTGGGCATTGTCACTTGGTAGAGAAACAAATCCTAGGGGTCTGGGAAGATGGTTTAGTGGGTAAAGTGCTCACCACACAAGGATGAGGATCTGAGTTCAGGTTCCCCAGCACCCATATGAAATGGCAGGTGTGAGGTATGTGCTTATAATAAGTGCTGGGGAGACTCCTGGTCAGTGAGAGATCCTGTCTCAAAAAGTGAGGTGGAGAGCAATCCAGGAAGACACCTGCAGCACCCACTGGCCTCCACATGCACACAGGTGCATCCACACCCATAATCACCTGTGCAGGCTACACATATATACACAGAAAAAAAAACAGCTTTAAAATTCCAGGCTGGGTGAGGTGGTACACACTTAAGATCCCAGCAATTGAGAGTTTTGAGAATTAGAGTTCAAGACCAGCATAGACTACACAGGGCTACCTTGTCTCAGACTAATAATAATAATTATTATCATTATTATAATTCTAAATACTTGTATTTGGTTTCTCTTATTATCTTGTTATGGATTAGTGACAATATGCACACTGTTTTGTCCATGGACAGCACTTTGAGTATCACTTCCTTAGAGGACTGTGGAAGACAGATGGAGGTTTACCACATAATAGATCTATGGAATGCTGGTTTCCTGTCCCTTCTCCCAAACCATAACATTCAAATCATGATGGACTTATGCAGCCATCTACTCATTCAACTAATATTTGTTGCTAACTTATTAAAACTTGGGCACTGCTGTATGTTGGAGATACAGGAGTGAAAATAACTTGTTTATAACTTCAGCTTATATGCCACTAGAAATTTTCACTGGAATTTACCCCAAAATGGAAATTAAAATCTAGAATTATAAAATTACTAGGTTTTTATTTTATATATAAAATGCTATTTTTATTTTTCAGTATTTTCATGACCTTTACCTTAAGTGTCATACATATGTATGTATGTATGATACTTACATCAAAGACATATATATATATGTGCACACATAGAGAGATAATTTCCTCTGAGGATCAGCTAAGGAATTATTTTTCTCATTTCTTGCCCATATAAAAGGTTTTTTTTCTTATAAACATGCAATTTTCCATTATAAAACACATAAATCATAATTGTTTCAGTTCCCTCTTTGAAAGCTATGCCTAAAACACTGGGACTAGCTCGACCAGACTTCCTCCCATTGATAAGCATACATTTTATAACTATAAAATCTACAAGCCCTTTCAGTCTGTCGATCATTATTTAAAATACAGAGCATAAACCAGCACTCTGCATACTTTAAGGATCCCCCTTCCTTTGAAAGTGTATAGACAATTAAAGTAAAAGATTAGTGTCTTTATTGCTTTGAAGTAGAGCTAGCCAAAAATATGTCTTAGAAACTGGAGCTTGGCTGGTATGTTTCCCAGTCATTTTTCAACAGTGCAAGGCAGCTTTGTCTTTCATGTCTATCACTGCCATGAATCATAAGGCTTGGGAAACAGTCCTTGAAAAATCGTAGACTTCAGATGGGAAGCCTAACATCCATCAGTGCTGGGGGATGTGGGGGAGTCAGAGTCTTGACATCCATGTACTTCCGTGCTATTCACCCCACAAATTGTTTGGCAGAAATATTCAGATGCATCTGAGGGCCAAGACCACACTTCTTCTATATTTGTATCCCACATCTAACACCTGATCTGACACCTAAGTATACTCAAAAATGCTTGTGGAATGAATGTCAAGTGATGAGAAGCAGCTTAAGAAAGAAAAGGGTTTGTGTTGGTTAACAGTTCTGGAGAACACAGCCCATCACAGAGGGGAAGGCATGGTAACAGGAGAAAGAGGCACGAACTGGTCATTTTCCATCCACAGTCAAGGAGAAAGTGAACAGGAAGTAGGGACAGGGTATAAAACCTCAAGTCCTACTCCAATGACTCACTTCCTCCAGCAAGTCACCATCTCCGAAAAGTTCCAAAACCTTTGCAAAAAAATCATCACCAGTTGTTGTAAATACATGTTCAAACACATAAGCCTATGATGGAGATTTCACACTCAAACTACAACATTCTGGCCCTGTTACCCATAGGCTCTTGGCTATCTCATGATCAAAATGCATTTAATGTAATTTGATAAGTCCCTATAGTCTTTAACAGTCCCAGTACTGTTCAAAAATCAAGTCTTTCCTGAGTCTCAAGATAATCTCTTAACTGTGGCCACCTATAAATTAAAAAGAAATAAAGTACACACAACATACAGTGGAATAGAATAAACATTCCCATTTCAAAAGCACAGCAAGAAAAGACTGGACCAAATCAAGACCAAAACCCAGCAGGGCAAAGACCAAATCCTATAGCTTCAAGTCCAGTATCTGGGACTCATGATGGAATCATCTGAGGTCCAAAGGGCTTGGTTGGCCCCACCCCTCCAGCTCTGCTGCCTCTCTCTGGGCCAGCTCTGCTCCAACCATGCCCCTTTCCTTAGTGAACATCTCGTGGCCCTGACTCCCCAGTATCCTGGGATCTGCACTGCAATTTGGGCTTCCTCTTCAAAGTTTCAAGTGGTTCTTATGAGCCTCTTTGCAAGGAATCCAACTGTTGCAGTCAGCTTTCTAGTTGCTGCGCAGAAAGAACCCAAATGAAAGTGGCTTGTGGAGGAATGGGTTTATTTGGCTTATGGACTCAAGGGGAGACTCCATCCTGGCAGGGAAAATGACAGCATGAGCAGAGGGGTGGACATCACCTTCGCCACAGCACTGCAAACACCAGCAGGAAGGTGTGCCAAACACTGGCAAGGGGAAGCTGGCTTATAACCCCCATAACCCTGCCCCCAACAACACAGCTCCAGCGAGATTCTAATACCCAAACTGCCATCAGCTGGGGAGCAATCACTCAGAACACATTCATTTGCTTGTGGGGGACACTTGGATCAAACCATGACACCAACCCTGCCACATAGTGCCTGGCCTCAGAAGCTCTCTGAAACCATGTAGCAAGATGCTCTGACTCCCTCAGTCTTGCATATTTCATGCCAACAAAACCAGAACTATGTGGAGGATGTTCCAGTTTCTGCTGCCAACGTGGGATGGAGGTTGGACCCCTTGGAACAAAACTGCAGAGGTATCTGTGTATTCTGGCTGTGGGATCTGTGGGAAAAACAATTCTGGGCAGTTGTTTATGAGCAGGGAATAATTCTGCAGCATTCTTCAACCAGGATTTTTCTTTTCAAAAGAGTATATCCTACTGAGGAGGGCCCTCAGTGGAATGGAAGCAGAGAGAAGAGAAACAGTGGTACCAACACTTGATTTGTTCATACAAAGTTTCTACTTAATAAAAATGAATAGATAAATAGATAAAATGCATCTACAAGTTAAAGCCTCGTGTTACTGTGGTCTTGGTTTGAGATCACCTTTTCTATTGTCACTCTAAAGAGAATGAGATGTCTCTTCAATTATTTTAGGCTCTGTAACCTCTTTAACAATTGTAGCTGCTCTGTCAACAACAGTCTCCTTGTCAGGAATTTTAAACTTGCTCACAAATCTTTTCTCTCTAAATGTTGCCTTTAAATTTTTTTTCTCTTCCACTATAGATCTGAATCATAACAGTAATAACTATGACCTATGCTCAATGCTATTCTGCCTTTAAACTTTCTTTGCCAAAATTATTAGTCCATTACTTTTAAATTGAACCTCACTCCAGTTCTCAGAACACAGGCAGAATGCATACAGATTTTTTGCCTGAGTTTGGCCTAAATGGCCTCCAGCACTGTTCCTGATAGAGTCCTTCTTCTCCTCTGAAGCCTCCTGAGCCAGACCTCCACAGGCTTCATTTTTCTCCACAGGCTTCAATTTTCTCAATAGTCTGGTTTTCCAAACTCACACCTAAGTGTCTCATTAATCTATGCATACAGCATTCAAAGGTTTTTCTAACCCAAAGTTTCAAATTCTTCCACATTCTTCTGAAAGCTTATGAGTGACATGATCAGCTTTATCACAGCAGTAGTCCTGGTTCTGGGCTGCTTTATTCATTGTTGTGGCCAAATACCTTACAAGAAGGAGCTTAAAGCAGAAAAAAGTTCACTTTGGTTTACAGTTCCCTAAGATACTGAACATCATGGTGAGGAAAGCATGTTGGGAAGATTAGGAAGCTGACTGATTTCATTGCATCCACAGTCAGGAAGCAGACATCAAAGAGGAAGTAGGGTTGGGCTATAAAACCTCAAGGACCACTCCTAGTGACCCACTTCCTCCAACAAGGCTTTGCCTTCTAAAGATTCCACAGCCTTCCCAAAAAAATGCCACCAGCTGGGGACCAAGTGTTCAAACATAGGAGCTCATGAGGGGCATTTCACATTCAAACCACAAGAGGCTGTTAAGTACATTAGGATTGTTCTTGTCATTTAGACTTAATACACTGTGAAAAATTCCCCTGCCCTAGGGAGCCACATGAGTAACTGTGGAACAAGGCTCAAATTTGGTTTTATGAAAAGGAGTTTTCAGATGAAAAATTTTATATGGTAAAATAATCTTCACATAATCCTTTAAATCCCAAGCAGTTAATGTGTGAGTCCCAAAGGGAAAAAAAATTAATAGAAGAGTTTTAGAACCATGGCCAAATGGGATACAGAAAGTTAACACATAGCATAAATTAGAAAAGCTAATTATTCCTATTCCTTTATGTGTGCCGGCACATGCATGTGTGTGTATGTGTGTGTGTGTATCAGAAAGAGAAAGAGAGAGACAGAGAGGACTTTCATCTGAACATCTATCTTAAATATTCTTTTCTTTTTGTCATTTAAGAATTTGAGGATATAGCCAAGAAAAAATAAGAGGATGTAAGACATACTTTTTAATTTAAATTGACATGTTAAACTTTATATTATTTAAGTATTAACATTTTAGATATGTTGGGTAAATAAAAACACTATTGAAATTAAATTTACATTTTCTCTGTATTCTTTGAATTTTAAAAAATATATATTTTTTGAGGTAGGGTCTTACTTTATGACAGGCTGGCCTGGAATTCATTCTGTTGCCCAGGCTGACCTCAAACTCACCGTAATACTCTTACCTCAGCCTCCTACATACTGAGATTAAAGGCATGTGCCACCATGACTAGCTTTTCTTTGTATTCCTTTCAATGTTACTAGTAGAGATTCTTAAATTATACCTATGGGTCACATTATTGTCACTTGGGTAGTGCCCCTTTGTATCATCTTAATTAATACAAAATGTATTCTAGACAGGTTTTACCTTCTCAAAATCTCTTCGTGATTGAAATACTGACAGGGAAACCACGAGAAAACGCTTTAATTTTGTTAATAAAGCATTATGCTTACATATATCTTAAATCCTGGTCTCAAAATCAATTTCTATTTGCTCCTTGTGAAGAAAGGCTGTTTTGAAAATATTTTTGTTGTTTTCCTTTCCTGATATGACTTTAGAAAAGGTCCACTAATTCACTATCCTTTTATGACCATTTGTACTACTTTCCACTCATCTAAAAACATTATTTATAATCAGCATTACATATTCATTTACTGCTTTGTTTATATTTGTACTGTCATGATACAAATGACAGTTGAAATATTGCAGGGCCTGTAGCTCCATTGCATTAATTTTAGGTTTATAGCAAAGCACATATCACATTATCAAATATTCATGTGGGAGGAGAAAGCAGTCAATAGCCATAATCTACAGTGGATAATATACAATCATTATGTGTAGGGTATTATGGAGCTATTACATTAGAATTTGATGGCTAATTTCTCAGTCTTATTTCTTCATGTAGAAGTGTTCTATAAATGAGTGGAAAGCAGCAGTTACCAAGTTCTGGCAAAGATGACTAAGTTTGGTCATTTGTCTTCTATAATGCTGACCCCTTTATCTTTATTGGTTAGCTTTTAGGGTAGTATGAATTATTCACATCTGGATGTTACATACTTAGAATCCAAAATAAATCTGTGATCATTTGTGTTGTAGTTTGAATGTGAAACATCCCTCATAGGCTCATGTGTTTGAACACTTAGTCTCCAACCAGTGGTGATGTTTGAGAAGGCTGTAGAACCTTTAGGTGGAGGCTGCTTGCCGGAGGAAGTGGGTCATTGTGCTCAGGCCTTGAACTTTTATAGCCTAACCCCACTTTCTGTGCTCATTCTCTCTTTCTGACTCCTGACTGAATGCAATGTGAACAGCTGACCTTCCATTCTTTTCTGCCATGCCTACCCAGCCTGACTGGGAAGCATGCCCTGGAACTGTAAGTCAGAATAAGCCCTTCCTTCCCCGAGTTGCTTCTGGTTGGGTATTTGGCCAAAGCAATGAGTAAGTAACTAATACACTGTGTTGTTTTCATTAACAATGGCTATTGGTAGCATCAAAATACTCAGGAGGTTGCATCCAAAACAGAGTTGGTACTGTTTTGAGCATTGTCTTGAGCAACCATTTATGATTCTATTGGCCCCAGTAGCTGCTCAACTTTATCACCTTGCCAGGTTAGGGTGCCCATTCCTCCTCTGCTTTAATTGCTGGTGGCTAAAGCCAAGGAGAGATCCCAGGGCAACAGCCAGTGACTGGGCTGATGTAAGATATTAAAGGCCTTCAGGTGGAAAAAGATGTGTGGACAGCATGCTACAGAGCAGAGAGAAAGAAAGAGGGGGGCTGAGTCTGCTCCCCAGCAGATCCAAGTTCTTGAATTGCTCCCTCCTCCCCCAGCACCACTCAATTTTTGTCTCTCTCTGGTGCTCAGACAACACATCTATCACTGAACAAGAATCCCTGTCGCAGACTCTGGCTCTGGAAAGCTGACCTAAGACACTGCTCAATGTTTAAGATTTACTTTCTCTATCTGTGGAAATGAGACTGATAACAGACACATAGGATTACTGTGAGAATCAAGGGATGCATGGCGGGCAAAGATACCTTGTCAACTATTGCATCTTCAGTGTCATGAAAACCAATGACAGTAAACATGTTCCAATTGTCTGGGACTTACAATTTCCTCTCCTTCGAAGTATGCTATCCATAGCCTTTATGTATAAATCCAGTATGACAAACTTTTCTCTGTATCTTCATATAAACGTGGATACTTTCAAACTACTTTTACCCAAAGTATACTTATTTTGAAATTCTAAGTCATTTGTGCCATGCAAGTACACAGATGTTGCTGCAGTATTTGCAGCATTCCTGTCTAAACCTCCTTCCCATCCATGGTAGGTTATTCTCTTGTTAGTATAAACAAAAAAAAATTGACAAGAACTCATCTGCAAGTCTAAGACATTTCCTCTCAATTAAATTAGGAGCATTTAGGGCTGTTTTGTTCAATTCCTATGAGATACTTATCTGTGGGCTATTCATTTACTTATTTATTTAGAGCATTTAATTGTTTCCTGGACTGATCAGTCTTAATTAAGAAAGCTATTATGGCATTCCCTAAACTGGATCTTGCTACTTTACAAATACTATGCATTTTTTTCTATGCAGGCAAAATAAAACCAGTAAAATTTTATGTTCTTATTTACACATTGGGAAAATACATCTGAGATAATATGCAAGTGTCAGTTGTGTTTTTGAAATGTTAGAAAACTTTAAAATTTAGCTTTTGATGCCTGTTTTCACCTGAGGGACTGTCATGATCTGTCCTGCTGACCTATACTTTCAGAATTTCACAATTCTTTGCACAATTAATCCACTTAACAAATGTTTATGAAAGACATGTGAGGTACCAAATAATGTGATAAGAATCTGAGATAAAACAAGTTAAAATAAACAGAAAGGGCATCTGTCTTCTTCTTGTGTAGTAAGACACAAGACTGACTTTAACTAAAGAACATGTAGTATAACTGTGATAGGTTCCATCAGTATAGTGGAAATTGAGCAACTCCAAATTACTTGAGTAGTGATTGTCAGCTGACATTGAAGAAAAGCAGGAGAGGGTAGAGGGAGAAAGAACGTTACAATATTTTATAGAGAGGCTAGCATGTGTAAAGGTTCTGTGGTAGAGAGGCAGCTAGTACAGGCAGGGTTAGCTGTCTAAGGTATTAAGATCAGCATTAACTCTAAGAGCAATCATCAGAACTAAGAGCAAAGCTGAACACGGGAAGGTCACACAACACAAGCAAACATGCAAATCCAGTGGAAGCCTGTCTGTATCCACTGCAAATCAAGGACTGTGTCTACGTTAGGTCTAGGAGGCCTCCAAGAGACAACCTTGCCAATGCCACTCAAAAGTCACCCTTGCATGACCTTGAATCGCCCTCACACCAAAGATCTTAAAAGCAATCAGAGCCGTGTATTATTATTCATAGAAGATGTAATATAACCTCTAATGTAGAGCTAAATAGATTTGATGCTAAGCCCATTCTTCCCTGTAGCTTTCTGGGTTAGATGCCAATAGGACCAGGCTTCTGGTCTCCCAAAGTTTATCCTTATTTACATGATAAAATTTGACTGCATGCAAAGCTTTTCATGACTGATCTCTCTGCCTTGTCTTATGTCTCCCTGAATCATCACATCCCAACACCTCTGGGCCATTTTTCCTATCATAAAATTTTTCATCCAAATTGGCACATACCATATTTTTGGTTTCTGGTCTCCCCTGTATTTTAACACTGTGTGATTTGCAGGCTACTTAAATCAACTATTTAAGATTCTAGATTAGCACTGTCCAAAAGAAATATAAAAATTCAAGCCACATCTTTAATTCCAAAGTGTGTCATCAAAAAGTAAAAATAAACAGGTGAAGTTAACATTAGTATAGTTTTTTTAACCCAGGATAGTCAGCAAATTATTATTTTAACATGCAATCAAATTAGAAATTTTGAATACTCTGTAGTGTCTTTTCAGCAATCTAGCATGCATTCTATACTTACAAGAGATTTTAGTGTAAGCTCATCATTCCTGGATTCCCCTGTGTCTGTGGCCACAACAGGGGATAGAACAGATCTAGATGGTTGACCTTCAGGTAAGGCAACCTCAACACAACAAAATGAAAAGCCGAGAAGGAGAATGAGAGGCTCTTGAAGGAGTCAATTGTCTGGGAACTGGGAGGCTTCAAACCTCATTTAGTTTTCTGTGTTGATGCATTCAAATGCTTCTACCAGTTTCTACAGATCGGAGATGGTTTCAGTACTGTGCTTTGTGAAGAAAACAAGACAAGTGAGCTTTTTCTCTGTTGTTCATGATTCGTTTTCTTAGGTTTTAAATCAGTGAAAGTATGTGAGACAGATTCAGTGAGCAAAAGAGGACTGTCAAATGATTTTTTTAACTTGAAAAATAATATTCATATTTCTGGACAAAACAGCCAACTAGAATACTGTTGCTTAGCAACATTTCTTCCTTTGGCCCCAGCATCAACATTTTTCACTTTATCAATTTCTATAAAAGTTAATATCACTGAGTGAAATGCAACAAGTATCCTCTTATCCAAACATCTCCCAACCACAGAAACATGGAAACACAGAAGTAAACTGTTTGTATAGAAAAAAAAAGAATGGCAATATACCTATTCATCTTTTACAACTAAATGAAGAGCTGACATGTATTTGTTGAAAAATATAACTTGAGGTCACCCATTCTTAGAGATTTTGATGGCTGTTTATTGAGTGCTTACTCTGTGCCAGACCTTGTGTTGGGCCAAGGGACTATATAATTATTGTCTCCAAGGACTGTGAAGCTTCTTGAGGAAGTCACATGTTGAATGAGCCTGTGATATGTATGGGGAAAGTTGGGAGGAGTTTCAGAGGCAGGATGGAGACTGGACCAGGGACTCAGAGAAGGTCTTCCTGAGAGAGGCATTGAGAACTGAGGTGTAGACCCAGCCAATTCAGTAAAAGGGGCAGAATATTCCCACAAAGAAAAAAGCATTGAATATGGCCTGTGGTGACTTTGGCCTCTGAAACTAGGCTTTCTGGGACACAGAAGTCCATCATGAGTGGAGGATACAAGTGGGGCACTGGTCTGGCTGTGATAAATAACCCAGGAGTCACTTCACAAAGAAGGCTGGTTGCAATGGCTGAAAAGAGAGTGGAGTGGTGGGTTGTCAACCTGGATATGGAGTAGGTGGATGAAAGGGAAGCATCCACAGGAAGACGGCAGGCAGCAAAACAAAAACAAAAAAATAACATATAAACAAAGGGTAGAAGAAGGACAAGTGGTTGGGTTTGGGAGAGGAATGAGATGACTTCATCAATCACAACAGAAGACCAAGGCTGGATTCAATAACCTAAGCAAAATTCAATATTCTTACAAGAGAGTTCTATTCAATGACAAACCCCCATGCTTAGGTCCTGTACATACACTACACTGCCTCATTCAATTCTCCCAACACCATACTTTTCAACCAAGACTGAAGCCATGGGACGAGATTGTGTGCATTCGAGTCTTTGGGTAGGTGGTACTCAAGGGACATAAACTCAGATCTGCATAGGCACATTGCAGACACTTCTGCGCAGCCAATCCAAAGGGTATAGAGCACTTCTTTAGCATGTATGAAGCCTTGGGTTCCATCCCCAGCACTGCAATAAAATAACTTAAAGAGTTTTTAAGTAGAGTTCAGTCTCTGACTTTAAAAGTTGTTTAGATAAAGTTGCTGAACCTTAGCTGTTTGCCTTAAGGTTAAAATTGAGAATTCCCTTAATTCCATTACCTGCCTCCCTGGGCAAGTCATAAATTACAGACTGAGCTATGGGCTAGCAGAATGGATGGTGACACATAGAAATCCTCATATTTATTGTTACATATAGAATTCACATAGTTCTCAGTTTAAAAATTACAATAGTTAAGAATCATTTAACAAGAGTAGCCAAATTAAAAGCCTTTTCCAATCATATCTTATGAGACTTGTAATTTTAACATAAGTTTCAAAAGGAAACCATAGCCATTAAAAAAAAGACGCTATTTAAAATTTTTAAAGAGTGCTTTTACAAAAAAACATTTACAAAGAGTGGTAACTTTACCTCTCTAAAGTGCAGTTCAACCATTTTTTTCCTGAAGTTTGTTAAATGATTTTGCATAACTGCATTTTTAATGTGCTAAGGCACAGAAACTAAGCTGTTTTCCCATTTTGCAGAGATAAATTGCCACACAAATTGGCTTTTCTCTGCAGCTTAATGCTGTGGTCCTGTCCCTCCAATTAAAAAAAAAAAAGAAAGAAAAGCACAGCAAAAAGGAGAGAGAGAGAGAGAGAGAGAGAGAGAGAGAGAGAGAGAGAGAGAGACTTGAAAATGAGGTCGGTCATATGTGAGGCCTCAAGGTAGTTGTCCTGTAAATCTCTAATAAAACCTGCTGGGACTAGCAGTGTCTTTGCCAAGTGAATGGAGCCACCCAGAGGGAGTCCTGGCTTTTCTTGTTGCTTTCTCTGATCCTCAGTACGTGTTGTCTTACATGGTACAAGATGCTCTACACCCTGGTAACTTTCTTTGAGTAAATGCATCTCTCTCTCTCTCTCTCTCTCTCTCTCTCTCTCTCTCTCTCTCTCTCTCTCTCTCTCTCTCTCTCTCTCCCTCTCTCTCTCTCCAAGGTTCTCTGGTTTCAGTCCTCTATCTCATCATGCAAATGAGTCTTGGCTTCAAGAATGGAGCTTTGAATCTTGTTTGCTTCCATCACAGGTAGGATTACACACAGAGGAAGAGGATTGCTCCTGTAACCAGTTGACTCTATAAACCTGAGTGTTCACAATGAATCCCCTAGTTTAAAAGCTTTTGTCTCCTAAAGAGAAAAGAAAACCTCAGTGTGAATATGGGACACAAGTGTTTGATCTCACTGGGTCCCTGTGAAGAACAGTAGTTTCAAAAGGACTGACCTGAGATTCCTCAGGGACAGCAAGCAGGGGGCAAAGGAAAACAAAAGAAAAAGAAAAAGAACCCAGAGCCAGCTTAACAGCAGTAGATGGCTTGCCTAGCAGGCAGAAAGCCCTGGCTTCAGTGCCCAGCACAGCAAAGACAAAACAAACCAACTGAAAGTTCTGGCTTGCCATATTACCACGCAGTACTGTTTCCCAATAAGTTACCCAACCATTTAAAAAATAACAGCTTTATCGAAATATAATACACATTTCATATGATTCGCCCATGTAAAAATCAATGTTTTTAATATGTACAAAGCTGTACATATTTCAGGACAATTACCTCTCACCCATCTCTATCATCCTTACCCCATGCCCCAGGCAGACCCAAGTTTATTCTTTATGTCTATGGATTTGCCTATACTGACGTTTCACATGAATGTCATTGTACAACATGGGGTCCTGTGTGACTGACTGCTTTCACTTCACATAATGACTTCAAGACACATCCGTGCTAAACCAATATATCAGTACTTCATCTTTTTATTGCCAAACAAGATGCCATCGCATGAGGATAGAGCATTTCTTTCATTCACTTATTCACTAACATTTGGATTATTTTCACCTTTTGGCTGCTAAGAATAAAGTGGTGAACAGCTACATAGAAGTTTTTATGCAAGCATATATTTTCCTTTCCCTTGGGAATATGAAGTCGACTGTCTGTATTGTGAGGTAATGCCACACCTAATCTTTTGAGGACCTGGCAGAGTATTTTCTAATGAGGCTGCAACATTCTTACCTACCACCAGAAATACAAGAAGAG
Source organism: Zapus hudsonius (assembly GCA_004024765.1). Classification (NCBI taxonomy): domain Eukaryota; kingdom Metazoa; phylum Chordata; class Mammalia; order Rodentia; family Dipodidae; genus Zapus; species Zapus hudsonius. The sequence continues at coordinate 77,263 of PVHP010002543.1, forward strand.
TTCTCCCTTCCCCACATTCTCAGCAACCTCTCAGCTCTCTTTATGATACTAACCATCCTATAACCATCAAATAAATGTGAAGACCTCATTATGGAGTTTTTAATATCTATATTCACAAACTGTAGCTGTATAGAATTTTGAATTCCAGAGTAATGTGTTTTTAATATAATTTGGGATGGGTAAATTAAGGTAACATCACATTTATCATCCTAAGTATGGAATGTATTGGTAATAAAAATATTTAGAATTTACTTTTATTGAAATGCACCCTGCTCAGTTATGAGCTGCATTCGCCATGCAGTGCATTGAGAATGTGTGAGCTTTGCCTTTGGTATTGAGCTTATTTCACTTAAGATAATGGGTTTGAATTTTATACTAGTCACAAATGATTAAATTTCTTCCTTCTTTAACTTTGGATACTATTCTGTTGTGTGTCTTCATACCATCATTTCTTTATTTTTTTAGCCCTATTGGATACTAAGGTTGGTTCCATAACTTGAATATTATAGACAGTGTGGTAATGACCATGACATGTAGACATCTCCTCAAAATACTGATTTTTTTTTTTTGATATTTGGGTAAATGTTGCTCACAAGTGTGATTGCATCGTATGAGAATTCTCTGTTTTGGTCTTTTGAGAAACCTCCCTCTTGTTTCCTGTAATGGCTGCACTAGATTACATTCCTACCAACAGTGTACAGGGGTTCTCTTTTCTCTACACTCTTGCTTTTTTATAAGAACCACCTTAATAAGGGAGGTGATATCTTGTGGTTTTCATTTATATTCCCTTAATGATTAGCAATCGGGAACATTTTCTCATGTATCTACTAGCCATTTTATACCTTCTTCTGAGAAATGTCTATATCCTTGCTCATTTTTAACTGGATTATTTCTTTCTATAGGGTTGTTTGACTTCATAATAGATTCCAGACATTAATGTATTATCAGCTATATGGCTTATAAATATTTTTCCCAACTCATAGGTTGTCTCCTTATTCTGTTGTACTAATTTAGTTATAATCCCATTCTGTTTTTGTTTTGGTTACACATATACAATTGCTATTGATTTTTTTGTTAGTGGTGATCAATATGGGTTTATTTTATTCTAAAATCATTCTCAAATAAAGGAACTAGTGGGTGTATGTGGATGTAAATAAGAATTGATATGTATCCTAATATATAGCTATTTTATGATAGTAGATTTTCTATATAATTGGTAATTAGTTCCAGTTTGTTTTTGCATTATATGATTATATTACCAATTACTCTAAATTAAGAGCTCTGTCTTATTTTTATAATGCTAAAACATGACACAAGATAATAAAGAGGGTACTTACAAGTAAGGATCTTTGTGAATGAAGTGTCTATTTCTAAAGAATGCAGATTCCTTTCTGCTTGTTCATATTTGGCCTTGAGATAATAAGACCCATAATAAATGGGTCTAAATGTTTGTCTTGTCTGAACTGAGTCCATCTATAAATGTTGAGCTGCCACACATTTGCAAATGAACCCAGTGGAAACAAACTAAATGACCAAGTTCACAAATGATGATTTTTCAGTGTATTTCTAACTTCCAACCCATTAAGTCATTTGTTATAATGCGATTTGGGTAAAAATAAGAATTTCATCATGTCTATGCAATTTAAAGCCAAGAAGTGCTTCCTTGTTTCTTTCTCTTCCTCAACAACCTTTCAAAGGTAATTAGAGCTGCACTCCCTGCAGACTGGGCTTGAGAGCTGAAATCTCACCAGAGAAAGCTGCTAGCCCAACAGGAGCAGTAGCAACTGACACAAAGTGCAGTCAAAGGCAAACCCAAGGAGACCTGGCTGCTCAGAGCCATGGGTGTCTTGGAGCAGACATAGGAGGGGCTACCTAGTATGGGCAGTGGCCTTTGATGATGGGACTCAGTGGGCAACACCCAGCCTGCATCAGGCCTGGACACAATGTTCCCTGCAAAAGGAAAATCCCAATTTGCCTGACCTGCAAAAAATGAATTAATTAATTAATCTAAAAGGCACATCAAAGGCTACCTCACAAAAGTTTATGGCTCTCATTTAAGTGCATGCTGTGCTGAAAGTTTATTTGCTGGTAATTAAGGTGACCTCCTGGTGTCCACAAAGGGATAGTATGTCTCCTGTGTCCAAAGACTGTCCTTACCAGTGCTGATGCCCAGCTAAGATATTTATCTGGGTCTCAATTTTATTGAGAAACATTAGAAATTTGAGATTCAAAGGAACATAAAGTGAATGTCATTTTAAATTTCTACAGGTCGAGATATATGCCAATTTTCTTTTTTTTATTTAGCCAGTCAAACAAATACTTAATCTTCAGATACAGATGAAAATTATAAGATAGTTCGCTTTCAGATAAGAAGGAATGAAAGTTATGAACTTGTCAGTATTTTGCCTGCAGCCATTAGTTAAAAGTGACCATTAGGGCTGGAGAGATTGCTCAGTGGTTAAGGCACTTGCCTCCAGTGCCTAAGGCCCTGGGTTCAATTCCCCAGTACCCACATAAGCCAGACCCACAAGGTGGTGGCCCTGGTGTGCTCTCTCTCTCTCTCTCTCTCTCTCTCTCTCTCTCTCTCTCTCTCTCTCTCTCTCTCTCTCTCTCCTTTCTCCTTGAAAATGAATAAATAAAATATTTTTAAAGTGACCATTAAATGTACTGTTAACTTTTTTCTTTGTATGTTTATGTAAAACCTGAGACCTATAAAATTTTGCATCATTACTAAATATTTAAAGCACATTAAGTTTTCTAAGAGTTACATTAGGAAGATGCTATGATTTCTTTTAATATCTGGGGGTTTGTTGTTATTTTGCTTTGTTTGTAATGCTAAGATTCAAACCCTGATCCTCAGAACATACTAAGCAAGAGTTCTACCTCTGTTCTATCCCTAGCCCATAAAACCCTGTTTTCATTTCTTTTGGAATCTATTTCTTAGGATTTAATACTGAAGTTATAAAAGATGGTAATAACTCCACAGTCTTCTCATCTATAATATATATATATATATATATGGGGGCTGGGTAATAACATCAGAGCTGCTATTTTTACTATTAATATTACTATAACTAATGAAGTCACCATTCTAACTCATGTTCTCTCTGATTTCTGAGTTCATATTGTATTTTTAAGAAATTATATTTTTTCTTCTCCAATTAAAAGTCTACTTAAGTAGAAACACTAATGAACCCTGATGATGGGCTAGGGATGGTTCTAGCAACTTGACATCATCATCACTCAGAGGTCAGTAGATAATTTTTACTTCACATGTCAGAAAACTAGAATTCAGTTAAGTCACCCACCTCCCCCAAACTCAAATCTATGATGTGAATTTAGATTGTTTTGATTGAAAGGTCATGGTTTGTTTGCTATGCCAGGTACTTTTCAACTACAGAGGAATGAATGAGTTCTCTCTCTCTCTCTCTCTCTCTCTCTCTCTCTCTCTCTCTCTCTCTCTCTCTCTCTCTCTCTCTCTCAAAAGCATACTGTACATGGTGGCACCACACCTATAATCTTGGTGCTCAGGAGGCTGAGGCAGGATCATGGTTTTGAGACCAGCCTGGGATACGTAGCAAGACCTTGTCTCCAAAACAAAACAAAAAGGAAAAAACAACACAATTCACATTGAGCCAACTCACTGTTGCCTAGTAGGAAAGAACTGATTTCATTAATAAGTTCTAATGGTTTATAAGCAGCATGTCATTTGTTTCTATGTAAACAGCACTCCTACAGGGCTTGTCAGTGCTGAAAACAATTTGTCCTTTAAGTATTTTAAACATTCCCTCTGCAATCTGGTTTGCACTATTAATTTTGCACTATTAAGAACCCGTTTACAAAGCAAAAGTAAGCCAGCCCAGCTTGGGCCTGTCAAAACTATCATAAATTTTGAATTTGTGGAATTTTTATTAGGTTTTTTAAATATTTTAATGGATTTCAGAATTCACACTAGATAATTATCCAAAATTTCAAGTCAGCTAGCACATCCTGAAAGAAGGAAGGAAAAGCTGGAGGGAGGGAGGGAGGGAGGGAGGGAGAGAAGGAAGGAGGGAAGAAAGTAGGGAGGGAAAGGAAGGGAACCAGGCATTTGTGTCAGCTGCCCCCCCCCATCAGTTCAGCATCCTTTGGGCTGTCATCCCACAAGGACACTTGCTCTCCTGGTGTCATTAGCAGTCAAGGCTCTAGGAGATAGTGTCTGGAAATGGAGAGAATTCCTTCAGCAGCCTCCAGCAATCGAGACAGAGAGCCTTGGTACTAGTCTACCAACCTGTGAGGGTGTGACTGAGTGTAAGCCAAAGGCGTGATTCCTTTCTACACACATATCCAGGTGGCAAGGGAAGGAAAAGCCCTTGATTTATAAAAGCAGACTTCCAACCTGCCTCACAATTGCTCTAATTGCCTCCATTGATTCTCTGATCCCGAGTCAAAACAACTGTGCCCGTGGGTAGGCTGGCTGGCTGGGTGCTGCCATGGAGTCAGAGGTTCAATGACATAGAAGTCATTCAATGCATAATGACACCAGATTGAAGACTCCTTTCCCTCTGTCCAACCCAGAAGCCCCGCCACAGTCCTTCATGATCCATGTTAAGAAAAGCATGTGCTGGGCTGGACAGAAGCTCAGTGAATAAAGAGGGCCGCACAATTATAAGGACCTGAGTTTGGATCCCCAGTACCCACATAAAATGCTAGACACAGTGGTACATGCTTATAATCCCAGCACTGGGGGCGGGGGAGGGACAGGTAGCTCATTGTCTATCTAACTCAGACACATAGATGAGCTCCACATTCAGTGAGAAAGCAGCTGAGAATACCTCCTTGCACACACATGCACCTACACATATAAACACACACACATATGCACACCACACATATGACAAAAAAGAAGGAAAACATAAGCTAAATAGATCTATAAAATACAAAATGGCTTCATTCCAAGCTTCAGCTTTTATATCTCTAAAATTGAGTCTGTTCATCTGCAAATGTTTTCTTATCTTTCTTCTTGTTCTTAAAAACAGAAATGAAAGCCAGAGCAAAACCCTTTCTGTCAGTTCCCCTAGTCAACACCCTCTGCCTGCTGTAGAGGAAGCATGAATAATTGATTGAATATCCATTAGAGTCCACCAGAGTGTGGATTACCTACAGTGTGATGCGCAGGGGAGGGTAAGTCTGAGCTAATGATCAAGGAGGGGAGTTGCCATTGCATCCTGTGAATCAGACGTGTCCTCTATGTGATGTACGGATACAGATGAGGAAAATAACAGACAGAAAATTCCTGTCCTGGAATCCACAGACAGCATGTGACAAGCCATTCCCAGCACTTACTTACTCCTCCTCCCCTGTGCAACTTGATTAAGCATCTGATGTTTCTTCAAGAGCATTTGTGGAGGCTAGGAATTACACTGGCCAGGTTCTTTTAGAACCCTGGTTAATTAAGTCTCCTGCAAGGGATTCTGTTTGGTTTAATGAAATGGGTGTGAAAAGGAACCTGAGCCAGCCCTAACTGCCAAGAATTGTGCTCTTCTCACCGCTGACCTCTGACATTCAAAATCACCAACTTGGAACCCCCCATCTCTCCAGACCTCCTGCTCTGGTTAGGTTGGCCTCCCCTAGATAAACCTGTGTCTCTACCCAGCCGCCCCTACCAACTATCCTAGCAAAGGCCCCCAAAATCTCTACCCAGAATTGTTGCACCCAGCCCCCACCTTCTGCTAAGGCCCAATGTGGTTCTCTCCTTCCATTTCTTTGCATACATCATGCTTTTGGCCTCTCCTGGGAAATGCCTGAGACCCCCTCACCAGCCCTGTGCTCACTCATCATCCCTAGAGCCACTACTTCACCCCTGAAGGCCTGAGATTCCATTAGTCCAGCGCCATACTCCACCTCCCATGACTATAGGAACCTGCTGCTCTGAAGCTCCCAGTTCCAGGCCTGTGCCTCAGTTTCCCTTCTGCTCTGCCTACTTGTTCAAAATCCTCTTTTAACGAAACTAGAATGCTTCCTGACTGTTGCAGTCAGCCACATGCCACTGGGATGAATCTCCAAACCAGGCACAGTTTACAGGAGGAAAGGATTTATTGAAGCTACATATCCAGGGGAAGTTCCATAATGATGAAAGAGGCTGGCCCCTTTCACAGGTCCAAACAGAGAGAGAAACCCATCACTAATACCACACACACAAGCAAAACAGTCCAGGAGGGGGGTAGAGAAGAGATTTCCTCCCCCTTTATGTAGCCTTAGGGTGGGGTCTTGCAACTCTTTCCCAGACTTGTTGGCTCACTATCTCTGGAATTTCCTTCCTGCACTGCCCTCCCAAGAAGGAAAGTTTGTTTCTAGTTTTCCTAAGCCTCCTTACATCCTGCCTCCTACTGAGAGGCTGCCTTCCTGTAAATAACCTCAGAGACCCACCCAAGATAATTAAAAAGATCAAGTTGACAACAAAACCTAACCATCACACTAACAGTCTCAAGACATGTTCTATAGTGTGGCTATTATAAGACCATGTGTGTTTAATGCATATAGCCCAGTACTTAACACTCAACAAGTTGTTAATAACCAACAATAATGATAATCGTTGTCATTACCAACTCACTTAGAATAATGCCACTTAGAATAATGTCATAATTATTGTTAATAAATGCTAGTCTTCTCCCTGCCTTCTTTGCTTACATGTAAGAGGCATTCCAAGAACTCCAGACTGCACAGGCTGTCCTCCAGAACTTTTGAGTCTCAGATCACCAACACACACTCTCCTGATCCCCAACTCACTGCCTCTTGCTAATCCTTCCAGTCTGTGCATTTCCCGTTCTCAGTACAGTGCTCGTTGGCCACCCTCAGGAAGTTAGAAAATTCATTCTATCCCTTAAGCTTTCTGATGTTGTAGTATTCTCTGTGATGTCATGGACGTCTCACCCTGTGTCCTCAGGCCCACAAAATCAGAAGCCATGGTGTTTTGATTTGTTTTGTTTTGCCATCATATCCCAGCCACTGGCATAAGACCTACCCCTCTATGGCCACTCAACTTGTTGGGTGAACTTACCATCCGTTTCAGCACTTTCCAAGTTTACACTAAGATGATAGGAAAGATAACTACAGAAAACTGTCAGCAATGGAAAAAATCACCAAAAACTCCTGGATATGCTGAGCACTACAATTTTCACAAAAATAGTTCTTACTATGAACCTTGTGTGTGTTGACCTTAGAATGTGCTGTCACTCTCCCACGTATAGTTAGGTTAACAAACTATCCTTGCCAGTTCCAGTGAATACTGAGTATCCCACTGGAAAACAGAAACTTCACCTGTTGCAAAGGTCAAACAAAGGCTTGTGTTCAGTAAAGGGCCATGGAAGATCGCCCCTGTGGCATCTCTAGGAGATGGGAAACTACCCTGTAAGTAGGAGTGCACAAATCCATTTCAACATCACATTTCATTACACAGTTTAAATTTTTACTGAACTCCTTTGCATAACAAGTACAACATAGGGGCACATAGGATCCGACAGTTTTCAGGTTCTCCATCCCACTGGTACTTGACTTTTGAGAGCTAAAGTGCCCAAACTTTTTGTCATTGTGGCTGCTTCTCTTTGAATATGTTTCACAGGCAACAATATTTGGGGATACACATTTGTAACATTACGGGGCCTCTCAGAAGCCACTTATAGGAATACTCAGAGGAGTGGGAGTGCTCTCCTACAAGTAATGTTGAGGGCTGATAATGACATTTACATTTTATGAGTTATTTTTGAAAGAAATCAAAATTCTGATTCTCATTTATTTGAATATTTTATGGGGTTTATTTATTTATTAGAAGAGAGAGTATGAATGTGCCGGAGCCTCTTGCCACTGCAAACCAACTGCACCTCTTTGTGTATATGGCTTTTTGTGGGTTCTGGGGAATCAAATCCAGGGTGGCAGGCTTTACAAGCAAGTACCTTTAACCACTGAGCCATCTTCCCAGCCCTATATGAGTGTTTTAAAGCAGGTAGGAAGGTATTATTTTAAAATAAAAGCACTGGACCTGTTAAACTAATTGCAAGCTAAATTGACTGCAGGCGAGTTTGTTTCCAGTTGAAATTGATTCCAGTCACGTAGCATCATTTCCAGGAAGCTATCCCAGAGCGACAGTGTGTGCTCCACGCTTCTCTTGGTGTGCATACCATGGAACAGCCCATAGCTTGGAGATGTACTAGTCCATTGGTCATCCATTTACAACCCCCTTCATTTGCCTTTGTTTTAGCCATCATTCTATCTACATCAGAAATACAGAATTAATATATCACTGAATACCATATTGTGAAGCATATGGTGTAAAATGAGTAATCAGGTATTCCAGGTGTGAATATTTGTTCAGTTACAAGAAAATGTTCTTTCCTTTGTTCTGAGCAATAAACCCCATGTTGATCATGCCTTACAACAGTAAGCTGGAGAGCTTCTTGATGATAATAAATAGTGGCTCTTGGTTAAGTTTAAATTGGTCACATGAATGTTGTGATCTCAAGAGACCTTTATGAAAAATAACCCACAGTGGTACAGTCTACATTTGTCATGAATCTAATTAGTGAGTTGACACACATTTTTTTTCACTTGTGCATACCAGGGCTTTGAAAAGGCATACCCTATTAACTCACTCAAGTGAGCTATGAATCCACAATTGACCTGAACCATCTATCTGGTGACCCCATCCCAGTATAAAGTCTTTTCCCCCTTTTCTGTCAAATAAAAATGATATCACTATGGTCTTGAACTTTTGATCCTCTGACCCCCATTCCCAAGCACTAGGATAAGAGGGTTCTTAGAGCCATTTTAAGTGTTAAATCCTTATTAGGTCTAATGCCCAGCAACATACCTCCTCAAACAAGACTCCACTTCCCAAAGGACCCACAACATTCCCAAATTTCCACTAGCTGATGACCAAGTATTGAAAGCACATGAGCCTGTGGGGCATTGCATTCAAGCCACCACACCATTTAAAAGCTAGACAGTATGGAGCATCTGTGAGACCAGCCCTCCCATAGCAAGATGGATGCCCAAGACAGGAGAATCCCTGGAAGCCCATGAGCCAGTTAGCCTGGCATACAGAGCCTTAAACAACAAAGAGACCCTGCTTCAAATATGGTGGAAGGTAAGGAGCAACACCTAAAGCTGTCCTCTGACCTCCACATGAGTGCTGAGCAACTCAGGTGTCCCAATGAATCAAATACAAAGACACAAAGATTTAAAAAGTGACTTTAGGGCTAGGATTATAGCTCCATGGTAGAGCATCTGTCTTATGCATGCAAACCTGTGGATATTATTTAAATGAGTAAATTAATCAATTGTACACTGTGGTTTGATTTCACAGTTGTGTGCTTGATTCTATAGACAAGTGCTTGAGAAAATACACTTTGTGTTATGAGAATTCCAACAGAATAGCCTATTTTATAAAATAGGAGATAGAATCATTTAAACTCATACATTACTTTAAATATCAGAGTTGCACGGGTGTTTCTTGCTAGCATGAATGGGTCATTCACACAATTTCTTTGCACATTGGCAAAGAACCAAATCCTGACTGGTGGGGCCAAGTCTAGAGAAGCTCTTCTTCAGGCCCTTCAGTGTTTTAGAACAATGTGCTCAGATGCAAAGGAACCTCATGCCCATGTTGGATCACAGCACCCCACGGCCTACTGAACCACTGAAGCAGGGGCCACTTGCTTGTTCAGTGTGTCTTCAGAATTACAGCGCCTAGCATCTTGTGGAAATCGCTCCTTTTGGCAGCATCTGAGTATAAATTGGCAACTCAGCAGGGCAGTTGTGATTCTAATTAAGTGAGTTCTGAGCAGAAGGGCACTGACCATCCTTCGCGGGCAAACAGCTCTGCCAGAGGTACTCATTCCCCACATTTCCAGTCTTCCTCTAAATATCTTATCTCTTCACCTGGTTTCCTTCATCCTGTCTTCCACTCTGTTTTCTCTTTCCCCATCGGTTCCAATGAGGCACTGTGTGCACAGTGGGAGGGTCCCTGGATAGTCATTTGGATTTTAATCAGCTTTAGCTCTAGGAGAAAAAAAAAATTAGAAAGAAGTATTTAGATTTCAGTGACACTGATCTCTGTCCTGAAGAAGACTACTAAGTTGTCATCAGTGGTTCACAATAGTTAAGGATAGCCAGAAGTTCTCTACCAAAGAGAACGGTATTTCAAAACAGAGACTTACCATGAAAGAAGAGCACGAAGTTCAAATGTGGCTTTACGCTTCCCTTAACCTTATCCATGAGGATAATGCATGTGACCATCAAGAAGAAAAGTCACCATGGAACAAAATCTCCCAGGTAGTGAGCTTTTCTGCTTAGCACATTTGTTATGTTTCTCTAAAGAGGCTAGATCTGGCCTAAAACTATTTGAAAGGTGGGTTTCCTCTAAATACAGACTACATTCACTGGCACACACCTGTAGTCACAGCTGATGGATTCTGTGTTCAAGTCCAGCCTAGGCTACATAGTGAGACCTCATCTCAGGGGAAAAAAACTATTTTTCATATTCTTCATTGAACTCAGTGTGTCTGCATTTTTTTAATTCTTATTTTTACTTTTTATGTTGTTGTTGTTTTTGAGATAGGGTCTTGGTCTAGCCCAGGCTGAGCTGTAATAATTCACTCTGTAGTCTCAGGCTGGCCTCAAACTCATGGTGATCCTCCTACCTCTGCTGGTATTAGAGGTCTGCGCGTGTGTCTGCATTTCCGGCTCATCAATAGATGTTATAGGTTCTTATAGGCCCAGCTGTGTGCTGCTGCTGCCTATACAGCGCCCTCTAAAGGACACCGTCAGCACTCTGACACATGCTGTGAAGCCAGCTGATTGGGGATGGGGAAGAGGGGAATTGGGGAACTGGGGGTAACAACTCATTGTTTGCCCATTAAATAATGTAACTCATTATAGACAATAAAAAAGAAAGAAAAAGGAACCAAGAAAAAAAAGAAGAAATTTAGCTCCCACTCACTCATGAAGTAATAGACACTCAAGTGTCTGGAGCAAAGCAGCTTCTGGATGAATGTTGGTAGCCGAGCCCAAGAGCCTTGCCAGGGCCACACTGCCAACTAATGAAGAACTATAGGTGGAGCCTGCCCTGCTGTGTGTGATGTGAGAGGGTCCCTATCCCATGTGATGAGGATGCTTGTCCCCGGGGTCTTTCCATTGAGCACCAAGGGGAGCTGACACCTTCTGCTGCAAGGTGCCTGCCCACACCTGGCATCGGGCAGCTTGCAGTATTCATCAGGATCCTCCAGGTGATACCTGTTATCTGTCTATCATCGTGTGAACCTGAAACTCTGACCCTATATACAGACATCAGCTGTATATAGGATTCCCCCTTCTTAGAAATAACAATTTCTGAAGATCCTAAAGATCCTATTTGCTGCTTCCTTGGTACCCTCTCCTTCCTTTTTTTATTTTCTGTCTTTCACTA